>JAQBSW010007089.1:0-43520 GCA_029291075.1 Eudiplozoon nipponicum
GCGGGTGGTGTCAACAATTATTATAATCAAGGTTGCGGTCTTGATATAAACACCTGACCCATTATTTACTTACATATGTCAGTATAAACTAAGAATTGTATAGTGTAGAAAAGGCAATTCATCCAGTAGACCGGTTTCGTCCTTATTGGGAACTCAGCAAGTAATGGCCAGAATTTGCCGTGGACATAGCTCGAACCTGGGCACGTCTGCTTCACAATCTGAGGTACAAACCATTGAGCCACTCTACCGTACACTAAACTAGTCACAATTTTCAGTTATATACTAACTAATGTAAATTGGTGAATCTATTTTTCCTAAAGGTGGAGCTCTTGTGGCATCCATTTGGACCTGAAGTTCCTACTAACCATCCCAATACCTCATTACTAACAGACACCAAACGACATGGGGAAGTGCAATTCAAATCAACACTTGGACAGGACCAGCCGTACCCAAGCACCAAATCCTGAAAACTACGACGAATATAACTCAATTTCTGCTGGTTCCGTACAGCATGCGAAAGGTTCACCAATGAGTAGTCAATTTCCTGAAAAAAGAGGAAATCAACTTGCCTGCTCTTAGTATTGCTGAAAATTCACAGGACCAGCCGTACCAAAGAGTTAAATCCTCAAAAAAGTAGACGAATAGAGCTTACTTTCTGCTGGTTTCGTACAGCATGCGAACGGTTCACCAATGTGTATTGTCAATTTCTTTAAAAAAAGAAGAAATCAACTTGCCTACTATTAGTATTGCTGAAAATAGACAAGACTAGCGGTACAAAAGAGTTAAATACTGGAAATTACGACGAATATAACTTACCTTCTGCTGGTTTCCTACAGCATGCGAATGGGTCACCAGTGTCTATTGTCAATTTCCATAAAAAAATCAACTTTCCTACTCTTAGTATTGCTGAAAATGGACAGGACCAGCCGTAATAAAGAGTCAAATCCTCAAAAATTAAGACGAATATAGCTTACTTTCTGCTGGCTTCTTACAGCATGCGAACGGTTCACCAATGTGTATTGTCAATTTCCTGAAAAAAAGAAGAAATCAACTTGCCTGCTCTTAGTATTGCTGAAAATGGACAGGACCAGCCAAACCTAGGATTCAAATCCTGATGATTAAAACGAATATAACTTACTTTCTGCTGCTTCGCACAGTATCCGAACGGATCACTAATTTCTATTTTCAATTTCCTGTAAAAAGAATAAATCAACTTGCCTACTCCTAATATTGCTGAAAATGGACTAGACCAGCCGTACCCAAGAGACAAATCCTCAAAAATTAAGACGAATATAGCTTTTTTTTCTGCTGATTTCGTACAGCATGCGAACGGTTCACCAATGTGTATTGTCAATTGCCTAAAAAAAATAAGAAATCAACTTGTCTGCTCATAGTACTGCTGAAAAATGGACAGGACCAGCTGTACCAGAGTCAAATCCTGAAAATTAAAACGAATAGAACTTACTTTCTGCTGCTTTCGAACAGAATGCGCACGGTTCACCAATGTCTACTGTCAATTGCCTGAAAATAAGAAGAAATCAACTTGCTTGTACTTCATATTGCCGAAAATGGATAGGACCAGCCGTACCCACGAGTCAAATCCTCAAAAATTATGACAAATATAATTTAATTTCTGCTGGTTTCGTACAGCATGCGAATGGGGCACCAATGTCTATTGTCAATTGCCTAAAAAAAGAAGAAATCAACTTGCCTGCTCTTAGTATTGCCGAAAATTGGACAGGACTAGCCGTACTCAGGAGTCAAATCCTGAAAATTAAAATGAATATAACTTACTTTTTGCTGGTTTCGTACAGCATGCGAAGGGTACGCCAATGTATATTGTCAATTTCGTGAAAAAAAGAAATAAACTTGCCTTCTTTTAGTATTGCTGAAAATGAACATGACCACCCGTACCCAAAAATCAAATCCTGATAATTAAGACGAATATAAATTACTTTCAGCTGGTTTTGTACAGCATGCGAATGGCTGAACAATGTCTATTGTCAATTTCATGTTAAGCGTAACAATACTGGTTTCCTTGAGGATATTGGAGTACGAATTTCAATATTAAAAAATATTGGCACAAATTTGAAAAAATTTCGGCGAAATAACTTTGCATATGACAGAAATGAAACAACAAATTTGTCAAATTTAATTCATATATATATATATATATATATATATATATATATATATATATATATATATAATCAAATACAGTGTCATTTTTAAATTTACCTTAAATACATAAATATTTTACCCTATATGAATTTTAAAATGAAAGTTAAAATGACACAGTATGGATTTTGCTAGATCTTGTACTTCTTAAATACATGTAGAGTAATATTAATTTTATCCTTTGGAAGACTAATTATCCTACAAGTTGTCTTTAAATGTCATAAAATTTATTTACATATCTTCACGTAGTAGGAATGAAATATGAAATCCACTAAAAAACTTTAAGGTCCTCCAACATATCGGGCCGGATACTGCAATTATTCTTTTATATATATAAATGAAGAAAAAATTCATCGGAAGAATTAAAATGCGCAAAATATTGTTTTCAAAATAGTAACATTATAACCACCAACAAAACTATTCAAATAAACGACGTAGTGATAAACTGATTATTTTAGTAAGAACCACTAACATTAGCAATTAGATAACAGAAAAACGTGAGTTGAATTGCACATTCAGATATTTACAAATTAAACCGCAGTTGAGCAATAAACTTATATATATATATGCAATCATAAATAATGCGAAACAGATTGAAAAGAATAGAAAACGAGAAACGTCGGTGCAACAGCAAATACCGAATATTAGTACACAATAAATCTTACCGGACGATGAGAAAACCTATTTCGACAACAGTCTCCAAAAGTTGATACATTTAAAATAAGTTAATTGAGAATAAATGAGCATTAGAATAACCTACTTTTACCATGGGTCAGGCAGTTTTATCAAATTTTCAATTTCCTCTGAAGTATTTGGAGGGAAAAAGGTTCGCTGATTCCCGATAATATCGATCCACGGCAAGATATGAAGATAAAATTCACCCATTTGCACCGAATATAAATCTGTCAGTGGACGCTCCATATTGGCGGCCGCATCAAAATCGCAATTTACTCCTGACCGGGTACCACTTACAAGGTGATTCACATGTTTCGACGTGCCATCGCTCACCTGTGCAACCTGATTTTTCTGAGTTAATTCATCAGTGTACGTACCCTCGATGGCATTCAAAGTGTGTACTGTTGGCATTGTATTCGCACACACTGGACTTAAACTATGCCAATTAATTTTGTCTGGCATCTTCGGCATCTCTGGCCAATCATCCATTCGATTTGTAACCGGTGGGAGTTTTCCATGGCATTTCGAACGACTGGAACTGCGGAGACTGGAACATTTTTTATCACGGAGTTTTCGTCTTTTAGTCGGAATTTTATGACAGGTTTGATTGTCTTCCTCGCCTAAAGGTCTCTTACTATTTACAAAAGTAGCACATGCCGATTTTTTATTCTTTTTAGCGTTCACTGCGTTGTTCATTGTGGAAGTATCTGTACTATCCCCCTTAATCGAATTTAGCTTAATGACTAATTTTTTTATGGGTAAACGACATTCAGATTCATTAATAAATTCAACGTCTTCCCTGAATGGAACACAATTTCCTGCATTAGTGGCTGGTTCGGGTTGAGTTTGGCATTTCAAATTGGAGCTGCAGAAACCTGAACATTTACTTGCGTGGACTTTCTTTATTTTATTGTGATTTTGATTACCATTTTGACTGTGTTCAACACTTAACGGGCCTTCAGCATTTATAAATGTAGCAGAAGCCGATTTTAGTTTCTTTTCAGTTCTCATTGAAGTTTTTGTCCTGGAAGCCTCTGTAGTACACTTTTTAATCGCATTCAGGTTAATCACCATTTTTTTAATTGGTAAACGACATTCAGATTCATTAACAAATCCAACGGTGTCCTTGAATGAAGGGCAATTTTTTGCACGGGTGTCTGGCTTGACTTGAGTTTGGCATTTGTCTGTCCCAATTTTCAGTCGATTATTTCTCATTTTTTTCTTAATTTTACCCAAAGAAGACCCCGATAATGATGGCTCTTCTTTGATCGCCAGTAAAATGTCGGTAGTTTTTAATCCATCATCTCTGCTTGAAGCCATGGGACGCGTCAGTGGAGTAGCTTCAGAAACACTAGCAATTTTGTTATTGTGTGTAGATTCACCATCAGATCTAATGTGGCGTGTATTAGCATGAGCCCTTCTTTTTTCCAAATCAGGAGACAATTTTTGAAGTGCATGAAGATTATTTGGAAGTTGAGCGTCTAAAGATGTGAATTTCGCTTCTGGACCCAATTGTCTAGTGTTCGAATTAAGCAATAATATAGGCACTACGGTGGCAGAATTGTCATCCACTTTCAACAGTGTTTGCCAGTCCTTAATAAGGGCACGAATTCGATTACTCACGGTTGGACTTGCCTTTTTTCGGATATTATTCATCAGCCTTCCTACGCGAGTTTCGTGAAGTAACGACATTGTCATTGGAAACGCTTCCAATTCATTAATCGCTTCAATCAGCGTTGGGTAATTTAACACACTTTCATTCGCATCAACTGCGCTGCGTATTTTGAAAATGATTGCCTCTAATTTCATATCGACTAATGCGTTGTTGTTAGAATCCGCATGGCACATCCGTTCCGAATATTCTGAGAAGGCGCTAAAAAAGTTATTAGTAATTAAAGAAAGTAATTTGTGCTGTTGTAGAGGAAGATATTTCCTCAGAAAAAATTAGTGACATTTATTGATAAATTTAAACCACCGTGACTGATTGAAACGAATATTTAAAAAAGAAATTATTCGTTTATTTTCTAGAACATTCTTTGTTTAAATACTTTTGAATTGTGATTAAATTAAGTTTTGGTAATCTGTACATTACTGGTCTGACTTTCCTTAGCAAACTTCATTTGTTTCTTATCTCTACTTTTCGGTTAAAGATACTCGATTTTCACAATATACATCTGCTATTATTTTGTGTTTGAATCGTTCATATTGGGGACGTTCTGGAACAGATAATTTAATATTTCTTTTTTTCGCGCCTTATTTCTTTCCAGATTATTTGATCGAGTGTATTGCTATGTAAGAAGTACACATTTCATTGCCTCAAGTTGGGTCGTGGATGCCAAAATGATATTCAAAGCTTACCAGATTGTAAACCATATGGATAAATTTGCTGCAGCGTGGATGGCATTGCCAGAGAATTTCAGAAGCACCTTGGAAAACATAAGAAGCATAACTGTGGAAGAAGAACCGTATAATGCATTTGAGTTACTAATGACCTATATTCAACAGAGATATCAGCCTGAAAGGTCGACACAAATGTGCGAATTTTTACGCCTAAAAAAGGGGGGGCGTGAACTACTATCAGAGTTTTACGAACGCCTTTGTACGAAAGCTTCCAGGTTGAATATATCTAAAGATGTGGTAAATTCTATTTTAACAGCTGAGCTACCATCCAGGCTTAGAACCACATTAAAAGTATTTGATACAATGAGTATTGATTGGCCAACTAAACTCAGAGGGTTAGACGGAGTGTATAAATAGTAGGAACCACAAGTACATGCTGTAATGACAGGCTTTGTCAAGGTGCAGCCAGTTAGGTCAGATACCGAAACCAACCTGACGATACAAGAAGCCTTGCGTTACTCATGTAGAGAAGTTGCTTTTATACGTCGAGACATTTCGCAACTTCAGAGTCAGAACAGATACACTAGATATCGAGGGAGTCACTCGCGTCAACGCTTCGATGGGCCACGCGGATGGTGTAAGGCACATGGCGAATACGGACGAAGTGCAAAGTACCAAGGTGAGAATTGCATATACCCGCGGTTAGGTGTACCCAGATGGAAAGGAAGCGCTAAACCGGTAGAGAAATCAATAACTGGGAAAAAGATGAAGCCCCCGCTAGTAGGAGCCGTGGCGAGGGTTCCATTGCAAAGGCTCCCAGATATGCCTTTAAAAGGACCATATCATTGGGAGGGATTTCTTGACGCACTTCAAACTAACTCTAGATCCCAAAACTAGGACTATCGCAGAAAGCGTAGGGGTGTTAAAACACACCGAGTCTAACACTTCAGCAGTTAAAAGTCCTTTTACCCAGTCCCACGGTCGCACATGACTTTGTCGACATCATGGAGAAAATCCTTGCAGTTTTACAAACTTTCAGTGCGAAGAGAACAGGATTGAAGACAGGAGTAGAACACCAAATAGAATTGGTTGCTCCATTGTCTTGTTCACCAAAGGCCCAACCATTGGCACAACACAAGCAACAAGATGCTGTGTCTGAATTTCACCAATTGCGCGAAGAGGGAATTTTCAGAAGGTCAAATTCCAATTTTGCTACCTCAATAGTAAAAGTTCCTAAATCTGAACCGAAACAATGAAGGGTTTGTGAGAATTATCGTCTATTAAACTCAGTGACGAATAATGATTCTTATCCTCTCTCTTACCAAAGTACTCTGCTTCGAGATGTAATGGGATATGAGGTTTATTCAACTTTAGATCTCCAGAAAGCGTACTATCAGATACCGATGGAGGAAAATTGTATACCACTCACCGCAGTCAGATTTCCAGGAGGGGGATCGCATGAATTTCTTCAAATTCCTGTCAGACATTCCAACGTTTGGCTGAGAAGCCCTTCAGAATTATCCATTTATGAGGGTGCACATAGAAAACATAATTATTTTCAGTCGATCAAGTGATGAACATCGTAAGCATTTGGAAACGGTTTTGACCAAGCTGAAGCAATATGGAGGAGTGGTCAAACCCAATAAGAGTAAAATTGGATTCTCTTCAGTTAAGTATCTTCGACATGTACTTTCCAAATACGGAATTAAACCTTTGGAAGATAAAATCCAAGCTATCAAGCACGTAACGGAGCCCCGGACCGTGCGCCAGTTGCGAAGGTTCTTTGGCATTACCGATGATTCATTTCAGCTCTTGCCGGAATTCCAGAATCTTTAACACGGCATTTCACACGTGAAAAGAGCACGACCATGAAACCAGGATATGTTCGCAAGCTCCTGAGTGGCAAGTTGTTGTTATGAGAAACGTACAGAGATCAACCACGTTCACATGTGCCGTTGGAGTTACGTGCCAAAATTATCCAACAATTACACGATATGGGACATCCATCCATAAAGCCCACCATTCGATTAGTTAACGACAGAGACGTATTGCCGCATATGTCTAAAGACATACGGGTATGGGTAAGAGCCTGTGCCAAGTGTCAAACGTGTAAGTTGTGGACATAACAGAACCGAGATACAGAATATTGGGACACCGACTGGATGGTTCAGACATGCACACTTAGACATTGTCAAGATCCCTGAAGTCAACGGTCAAAAATATCTGCTAACAATGGTAAATCGTTGTAGTCGCCAATTCGAAGTAGCGATTTTGAAAGATTTGACAGCGCAAGAAGTTTTTTTCGCGTTCCTATATAATTGGACATCTCGTTATAGTGTTCCGGAAAGAGTCACTAGTGATCACGGTGGTCAATTTATGTCAGAGCTTTTCGTAAGATCTCTTAATATCACGGGAACAAATGTATTGCATACCAGCGCATACAATCCACGAGCGAATGGGATTGTAGAAAGGCTGCAGTGAACTGAAAGCTGCGTTGAGATGTACTGGTGGAACAAGTTGGATACACGTTCTTCCTATAGTATTACTTGCCATGCGCAACCGATTTAGTGCGGAATTTGGAACTTCAATAGCAGAATTGATATATAAAGAACCATTAAGGTTGCCTGGAGATCTAATAGAAACTCTAGTTATGTAGATTGGTTTGTAGGAACACCTAGAGATAAGATGTCGTTTAGCTCCGACAAAGACTAGTAAAGTAAAAACCAAATGCTATGTGTCCTCTGATCTAATATCGTTGCATTCCCCAGTTTATCTGGATTGACGATAAGACTGAATTAACAGATTAGTTGAATGACCATCGTTCCATGGACAAATCTGATGTGTGCAATCCAATCACGTAGGCATATAATTCAAAGCAGCGATTTTCACAAGACGCGTTGTTGAATACATCGACATCATTTTCTACAGAGTTACAAGATCATAACGTTTTGCCAACGTCAGGCGAATTAGCAGTGCCAGTGACATCAGTGCGACGTCGACATCAAAGGCGCCATTATGCACAACTCATTCAGGAAGATTACTTCAGCCAAAGAACAATGATTACGTCCATTATTGGCCGTCTTTTTTAGGTGTTGTATGTAGAGGAAGATATTTGCTCCGAAAAAATTTGTGATTGAAACGAATATTTTTTTTAAATTATTCGTTTATTTTCTAGAACATTCGTTGTTTAAATACTTTGCAGTATATATACTTTTGATTTGTGCGTAATTTCAGTTTTGATAATGTTTACCTGATTGGCCTGACTTTCCTTAGCAAACTACATTTATTTCTTTTCTCTACTTTTCGGTTAAAGATACTCGATTTTCACAATATATATCTGCTATCTTTTTGTGTTTGAATCGTTCATATTGGGGACGTTCTGTAACAGGTAATTTAATAATTCTATTTTTCGCGTCTTATTTCTTTCCAGATTATTTGATGGGGTGTATTGCTACGTAAGAAGTACATAGTCCACTGCCTAACACTAAGTTATCAAATATATATTTAAGTTCGATTAGCCTGGAAGGAAATCTTAAATTTCAGGACACAAACAAGTTAGCTGAAGATATAGCATGCATGAGCTCAATAGATGTGAACGAGAATACCAGATTATCAGACTCAATTGGGTATATTAAGCCTGCAAACGACTAGGCATCTATGGGGTTCTCATTCACAAATAGGTATGGAGGCTCTACACTGTTAAGTATTTATGAAACAAACAGTTCCTTAACTAAAATACCTACTCCAGATAATTCAATGTATTCTTCACCTAAAAAATATATGAATATATATGTGGGCTCATTCTTACGTTCTCATGGGATCACAGTCATATAAATCTTTATATTTTATCTTTTGCAAAACTTGAGGGGTAAATGATAACTTCCTTTTAATTAGAATGTGTAAAATAGATATGAATAGAACAGTATAAACGAGATTTTATCACTTTTCTTTTAAATTACCTGCTGCGCACCATTCGGCTAACTTCAAATTGATAATACTGGCAGCGTCCATTAAACACTGCATTGAAAAACCTCATATTAATCCCAAAATAACGATAGAAAAACGTAAATTCCGAAACACAAAGCACAATAAAACTCCACATTTACGTGATCGTAACAGCGGTTAAAGTGAATCGCCATGAATTTATGTGCAATCATATATATTTATGTTGTTGCACTAATTTTGCAACAAAATTAGTGCAGCTAATTTTACTTTCAATATGTCACACTGCAGAAGATGTACATTGAATAGTTATGCCTAAATCTTTAATTTCTCGCTGAAGTTTGTTCTAAAAACATCATTAATCACATCAACATGAAAATAAACAAAATAAACTTCTGTTCTATTACATATTTTTAAAGCTTTCGTCTTCTTAATGTTTATTCTCACCATTAATGTTATCAATTATCCACTTAAATCCTACAAATTACCATAAACATTTTTGGTGCCAAAACCAAACCCATTCGAATATATGAACACATTATATTTCTACTGTAACTTAAATGATCCATCGCAAGTGAAATACCAAAGTGGTAAGCTATTCCCTAAATACTATACATTTCGTGTTACCCATTGTAATAAAAACAGGGTTTAACGTTTATTTCAATACAAGTAGCATGCTCCGTCAACAGTTTCTTAACTAGGAAATCAAAAAGAGTATTTGCGGTAATCGTTAAATCTTGTTTGTTGTGGAGAACTAATATATATGCAAGTATTCATTAGGTGTTGCGAACCTAGTAACAAATTAGTTCAGTTGTGACAAGAAGGACACACCAAACGCAGTATGAACGGTAAGTATAATCTCATGTACATTCGTTTCGTGCTTACCTAATACATACTTGCATATATATTAGTTCTTCGCAACAAACAGTATTTAACTTATATATATTGAATTGAATGATGCCATGCTTATCGCGAAATGTGATAACTGATATCGATCAAGGCCAGTGTGTATGGATTTACTGGAGTAACAGGTGTTCAGAAATTTTTGTAAATCCTAATTTCGATGAACTATAGCATAAATTGATATCCATCATGTTGGTACCATGTACCGAATCGGAAACCATAGCGTTAGTATCATGTACCTTTTCTGTACAATAAAGTTGGTATTGGTTACGAACACAAAAGTCATAGTTTTATTATCCTTTACAGACTCGCTTATATATTATATAATGTGAGTTAGCCTTGAAGTCGCATTGTCGTAGACTATGTGATGTTAGCTTCACTATTGCAGGTTAACAGATTCGTCTAGGAGATTGTACCGTCCTATTATCCCACATTCTTTACCAAAATATATAGTAGTTAAAGGCCGTAATACCGGCTCCTACTGATGAGTCGCCAGTAAGCACGGAACGAATGTGCATGACATTATACTTTCCGTTCATGCTGCCTTTGGTTTATCTTTCTGGTCACAACTGAATTAATTTGTTACTAGTTTTGCAACACCTATTTATGTTGCAATCATTTATATATATATATATATATATATATATATATATATATATATATATATATATATATGAATTTATGTGCAATCATTAAATACATACTTGCATTTGCGGTAATCGTTCGCAGGTCCGCAATCGCTGTATTATTAGATTACATGTCTGCAAATTCAAAACTATATAAATTGCATGATTTAAATAAAATATATTGTTTCTATTGCTAAAGTGAATTGGACAACTCTTGTAAAATAAATTTGGCACATCCTTGATTGCTTGAATTTTATCTTCCAAGTGTTTGATTCCATCCTATGAAATAGTGTGTCCAAGAAATTTAGCAGTAGAGCAACCAATCCTGCGCATTTTCGGCGTCACTACCAATCCATAATGTTCCAACTTAGATAAAACGACGTCCAAGTGCTCCCGGTGTTCCACCCTAGATTGAACATATATAATGATGTCATTTATATACACTCTAGCAAATGTACAGTCTTGAAGAACTTCCTCCGTCAGACGCTGGAATGTCTGACTTGTGTTCTTCGAACCAAAAGGCATACAAATGAATCCATGCGATCCACCTCCACTAAATCGCACTGCGGTGAGCAGTATAGATTCTGTCTCCATAGGTATTTGATAGTACGCTTTCTGCAGGTCTAACGTAGTATAAACCACATATCCCATTATATTCCTGAGCAAAGTACTCTGGTTCGGTAGAGGATACGATTGACCTTTCGTCATCGAGTTCAATAGACGATAGTTACCAAAAAAAGTCCATTGACCTGGTTCAGGTTTGGAATAAACACTATTGGAGATGCAAAATTGTAACTTGAACGCCTACAAATTCCTTCTTCCCTCAGCCGCTTAAATTCTCCAATAGAAACCTGCTTCTTATGTTGTGCTAACGGTTGAGCCTTCAGTGAACTGGGTAGTGGTTCCACCAATTCGATTTGGTGTTCTATGTTTGTCTTCAACCCCTTCCGCTTGGAATTGATGAGTAAAAACACGGCGAGGAATTTCTCGATGGCATCCACTAAGTTATCGGCGACGACGGATCTGGGTAGTCTCACTGATCTAAATACTGAGGTCCCAGTCTCAGCATAATTCACAATCCCAGTGCCTAGTCCAATGGTCCTAGATTAGTGATCTAAAGCGAGATTAAATTGGACCGAAAGTCCATCCCAATGATGTTATACTTTATATCAGTTACCAGAAAATTCTAAGTCAATGGTGATTTCTGCCCTTATGTCACCGACAATTCTTTAACCCCTTAACGTCAATTGGACTCCATTTGGCAGCCCATAGTTGATAATCGAATGTGGGGTTATCAATTTTCACCAAACCGGTTCGAAATATGCTCACTTGTGCAACCGTGTCTAATTAGAAATTTAACCGACTTAGTTCATCTGTTATAACAAAATTATTGTTGCTATAAACAGCAACTTCTTTGAGATTACATTCCAGCCAAAATCTTACAGATTTACGGACTGAAAAATTGCGCGTTTCTTCCATCGAAGCTTTTGAACTTAACTTCAATGATTTTAAGATGCTTCGAAAACGCATATCTTGGAGCCTTGCATTATTGTATGAAACCAGCGATAACATCAAATTTTCAAAAATAAAATATGATTTCTTCTTATATGAGGAGTTAATTTATGTCCAATCAATAAATTAACCTCTGCATAAGTGTTGAGGCCCCTAACCTATTCGTGTCTGTAAGCCCCATAGATGCCAGATCGCTGGAAGTCCTAAAATTCACAGTAGAGTCTGATATGCTTATATTATTTCTTGCGTCATTTAAGTTCAAGTCCGCTATGTCCTGCACTAACCTACTTGTGTCCTCGAATTTAATATCGGTATCCATGAACATATGATATAACAAGTAAATCGACACTTACGGTTGGCAATCGGAAGGTGAAAGTTGGAAAGCTGTTCCTTTCAGCAATAATCTGTTTTGGTATGAACATGACCCAACAAAAAATCAAATATACCTGTTCCAAGGCTCCTCTTCAATGTTATTTTATATCAGAACACAAGGCAATTGATGGAATAATATATTTGATAATGATGTAATCGTTTACTATGGAAAAAAATGTTAAAATGCAGCAGACCAAAAATTACAATACCAGTCAAGGAGCGAGATACTCAAAAACTGAAAATAGCGCACAATTCTAAAATCAAGCATTTAAACAAACAATGTTCTGGAAAATAAAAAGAAAAAATTCTTTTTAAATAAAGTTCGTTACAATCAGCTATGGTGGTTTAAATTTATCAGTCAAGGTCATTTTATATAAGGCGGAGGATTTAACATCCTCCGCATACACCACCTTCTCAAAAAAAGGAACGGTTAATAATAGACGTAATCATAATTCCTTGGCTGACGATGTATTCTTCCAGAAAGAGTTGTGCACACTGGCGCCCCAGATGTCGTCCTCTCGCCCGGTTCAACATTCACTGGTACTTCAAATTCATCTGGTATCGACAAATAGTTTTCATGCTGTTATTCCGTAGAATTAGATTTTGCTGTATTAGACAACGATTCTTCAGAGTTCTGCATTTCATTATGTGCCTGCATGGTGGGATTGCACACATCAGATTCGCCCATGGAACGGTCATTTGACGCATCTGTTAATTCAGTCACACCGTCAATCCAGATAAACTGGGGAATACAGCGATCCAACGTAACACGATCCTCAATGCCATTTATTTCTATGATGACATTCTTGTCAATCATCTTCTTGACCTTGTAGGGTCCTTTGTAAAATGGTGTCAGGTAGGTCTTCCTATTCTCATTAGTTATATACACATGCGAAACCGATTTTAAATCAGAGGACACATAGCATTTGGTTTTAGCTTTTCTAGTCTTGGTTGGGGCCAAACGACACATCTTGTCTCTAAGTGCTCCTACAAACCAATCTACATAACTAGAAGCCCAATCAAGACTACTTGGAGTTTCTATTAGAAGATCTCCAGGCAACCTTAATGGCTCTCCACAAACCAATTTTGCTATGGAAGTTCCTAATTGTGCCCTATATATGTTGCGCATGGCGAGTAGTACTATAGGAAGATCGTGTATCCAGCTTGTTCCACTAGTACACCCTAATGCAGCTTTCAGTTCACGATGTAGCCTTTCTTCCATCCCATTCGCTCGTGGGTTATATGCGCTAGTATGTATTACATTGGTTCCCATGATGTTGAGGGATCTTACGAAAAGCTCTGACATAAATTGACTACCACGATCACTAGTGACCTTTTCCGGAACACCATAACGCGATATCCAATTATGTAGAAACGCGAACAAGACTTCTTGCGCTGTCATGTCTTTTAAAATCGCCACTTCAAATTGACGACTAAATCTATCTACCATTGTCAGCAAGTATTTGTTTCCATTTACTTCAGGCATCCCGACAATGTCTATGTGTACGTGTCTGAACCGTCCGATTGGTATTCCAATGTTCTTTATCTCGGTTCTGGTATGTCTCCACACCTTACACGTTTGACACTTGGCACAGGCTCTTACCCATACTCGTATGTCTTTAGACATGTGCGGCCATACGTATCTGTCGTTGATTAATCGAATGGTGGCTTTAATGGGTGGATGACCCATGTCATGTAACACTTGGATAATCTTGGCCCGTAACTCCAATGGCACATATGGTCGTGGTTGACTTCTAGATGTTTCGCATAACAACCACTTGCCACTTATGAGCTTACGAACATATCCTGGTCTTTTGGAAAATACTAATGTAAAGGGATCCGATCCTTGCGCTTCCTCGATTTGACAAACAAAATCGTGCATTGATTCATCTAAACTTTTTAATGGACTTTGAAATATCAGCTCGACATCAGCTTCATTCGGTCGGCTAAGTGCATCGGCTACCACATTCTCTTTGCCAGCAATATGAGACACAGTGAAATCGAACTCTGCTAACCATGTTATTTGGGAATTTACTCTACGAGATTAATTAAGCCTAGCTGTTGTACCAAGTATACTGATCAATGGCTTATGATCGGTCAATAACTTAAACTTATGCCCGTCAAAATAATGCTCGAAGTGTATCACTGCGGCATACACTGCTAGAAGCCCTTTGCCAAACGGCTATAAAACCCAATCGGTCTTAATATGTCCTGATCTCTTTGCTGTAGCACTGCCTCTAATACAACATCTGAGGTATCTGTGATTATATTACAGTTAAATACTGTTTGTTGCGAAGAACTAATATATATTCAAGTATGTATTAGGTTTTGCGAACCTAGTAACAAAGTAGTTCAGTTGTGACCAGAAGGATAAACCAAAGGCAGCATGAACGGAAAGTATAATCCCATTCACATTCGTTTCGTGCTTACTGGCGACTCATCAGTAGGAGCCGGTATTACGCCCATTAACCACTATATATTTGGTAGAAGAATGTGGAATAATAGGACGGTAATAATTGATAATTTTACAATTACAGGCCTTGGACGATCAGCTCGTTTCCCCACCCTATAGCATTTAGTAATAGCTGCATGCGTTTCTTCTTTTATTAAAGTATTTAATTTCTCGACGTCTTTCACATCGGCATTTTCATCTAGATTAAATAAAACTAATTGATCCTGTTTGCTATTACGTGCTGAAACTTCGTTTGCTAATATATTTAGCATTTCTTCACCAGATGATTTATCTTTAACTAGCATATCACCTTCCACAGTTAAATCGGCCAATTCAATCCATGGTTGAACATCAGTCTGTAACTTGTCTAACTTCACAAGTAATGTCTCATTCTGTTCAACTAGTTCAACTATACGCGCACTTAAAGTTTCATTATTTTTCACCACTTGCTCCAATTTTTTTGCATTCACAATTGAATCATTGTTCAAAATGGACATTTCATTCTTCATCAATTCCATGGAGTTCTGAAGATCCATAACAATTTTTTCCATATCGGAATGCGACAAAATCGGAGCCATGTCAAACCGCGCGCCAATTTCTTGTTCGGAAGCATTGAACTCGTATTGTCGTTGACTTTAGATTATGTTAGCTTTACTATTACAGGTTTACAAATTCGTCTAGGAGATTGTACCGTCCTATTATTCCACATTCTTCTACCAAATATATAGGGGTTAAAGGGCGTAATACCGGCTCCTACTGATGAGTCGCCAGTAAGCACGAAACGAATGTGAATGGGATTATACTTTCCGTTCATGCTGCCTTTGGTTTATCCTTCTGGTCACAACTGAGCTACTTTGTTACTAGGTTCTTAAAACCTAATACATACTTGTATCTGTGATTAGTTCGAAATGTTTGTCCCAATCTACAGATGCTAATGTGGTTACGTCACTTAACATATCCTTGGTCTTTTGGAAATTTTCTCGGTCTTCTTGACTCAAGATTATAGGCCAAGACTTCTTGATCGTGCTCTTTTCACGAATAAGATGGCTTGTTAACAATCAAAGAATCCCGGCTAGACCTGGAATGAATCGACGATAATAGCTGATCATACTCAAGAACCTTCGCAACTGGCGTACGGTTCGGGGTTCCGTCACGTCCTTAATAGCTTGAACCTTACCTTTCAAAGGTTTGATTCCGTCTTTGGAAAGTATATGACTAAGGTATTTCACTGAAGAGCAACCTCTATTACTCTTATTGGGTTTGACCACTAATCCATATTGTTCCAGCCTGGTCAAAACCATTTCCAAATGCGTACGATGTTCGTCTCGTGAGCGACTAAAAATTATTATGTCGTCTATATACACCCTCGCAAATGGACTATTCTGAAGGATTTCTTCAGCCAAACGCTGGAATGTCTGACTGGCATTTTTCAAACCAAAAGGCATTCGAAGAAATTCATGCGATCCCCTTCCTGGAAATCTGACTGCGGTGAGAGCTATCGAACTTTCTTCCATTGGTACCTGATAGTACGCTTTCTGGAGATCTAAAGTTGAATAAACTTCATATCCCATTATATCTCGGAGCAAGGAACTCTGGTTAGGGAGAGGATAAGAATCACCCTTCGTCACTGAGTTTAATAGACGATAATTCCCACAAACCCTCCATTGACCCGGTTCAGATTTGGGAACTACCACTATTGGGGAAGCAAAATTGGAATTTGACCTTCTACACATCCCCTCTTCGCGCAATTTGTGAAATTCTGACAAAGCAACTTGTTGCTTGTGTTGTGCCAATGGTTGAGCCTTCGGTGAACAAGGCAACGGAGCCACCATTTCTATCTGGTGTTCTACTTCTGTCTTCAAACCTATCCTTTTGGCACTGAAAGTTTGAAACACTGCTAGGTGCTTCTCGATTATATCGGCAAAGTCATGTGCGACTGATGGACGAGGTAAGAGGACTGTTCTAACTGCCGACGTGTTAGAATCAGTAGGTGTTGCTAACCCTACGCCTTCTGCGATAGTTCTAGCCTTGGGGTCTAATGACAGCTTGAAATGTGTCAAGAAATCCATGCCAATGATATGGTCCTTGACATCGGCTACTAGAAAATTCCATCGGAAGGAAGATTTCTGGCCTAATGTTACCGACATTTCTTTCATCCCTTTTACTCCAATCGGACTACCCTTAGCGGCCCATAGTTAATAATCAAATGTGAGGCAATCTGCTTCCACCACGTCTGACCTAACTATGCTTAACTCAGCACCCGTATCAATGAGAAATTCTAATCCAGATAATTCATCCTTAACAATGAACTTGTTGCTGGACAATGCAGCAATGTTTTCCAGATCTCCGCTTAGTGAGAATCGGACTCTCTTGCCTTCTATCTCGGTGCTCTTTGTTCTAATCGCATCTTTAGCTTTGAGTATGCCTTTTAAAGGCATATCTGGGAGCCTTTGCAATGGAACCCTCCCTACGGCTCCTAATAGCGGGGGTTTTGTCCTTTTCCCGGTGATGGATTTCTCTCAAACGGTTTTGTGCTTCCTTTCCATCTGGGTCCACCTAATCGCGGGTAAATACAATTCTCGCCTTGGCACTTCGCACTGCGTCCGTATTCGCAATGTGCCTTACACCATCCGCGTGGCATTTCGAAGCGTTGACGCGAATGACTCCCTCGACGTCTATTATACTTATCCTGACTCTGAAGTTGTGCAATATCACTACGCAAGCTACCAACTTCTCTACATAAGAAACGCAAAGTTTCTTGTAGAGTCAGGCGGTTTTCGGTATCTGCCCTGACTGGCTGCATCGTTACAGAATCTGTTATTACAGCAATTACTTGTGGTTCTTGCTGTTTATACACGCCGTCTAACCCTCTGAGTTTTATTGGCCAATCTATGTTCATTGTGTCAAATACTTCCAATGTTGTTCTGAGCCTAATTGGTAGCTCAGCTGTAAAAATGGAGTTGACTACATCTCTAGATATATTCAACCTGGAAGCTATTGAGCAAAGGCGTTCATAAAATTCGGACGGTAGTTGACATCATATAATTTCTAAACGTAATAGTTTGCACATTTGCGCTGATCTTCCAGGCTGATATCTCTGTTGAATTGCAGCCATTAATAACTCAAATGCATTGTACGGTTTTTCTTCTACAGTTCTGTCTCTGAAACTTTCCAAGTCATTTCGGAAATTTTCAGGCAATGCCATCCATGCTGCAACAAATTTCTCCATAGGGTTCACGATATTATAAGCACTGAATATCATTTGGGCATCTCCTACCCAAATTGAATATTTTTCTGATTTATTCTATCGTAGACTTAATATTCTTGGACTGGCGCGGTCGCCAAATTTTGTTGATGCCCCTAACCTATTCGTGTCTGTAAGCCCCATAGTTGCCAGATCGCTGGAAGTCCTAAAATTCACAGTAGAGTCTGATATGCTTATATTATTGCTTGCCTCATTTAAGTTCAAGTCCGCAATGTCCTGCACTAACCTACTTGTGTCCTTGAATTTAATATTAGTATCCATGAACATATGGAATAACAAGTAAATCGACGCTTACGGTTGGCAAGCGGAAGGTGAAAGTTGGAAAGCTGTTTCTTTCAGCAATAATCTGTTTTAGTTTGAACGTGACCCAACAATAAAATCAAATATACCTGTTCCAAGGTTCCTCTTCAATGTTATTTTATATCAGAACACAAGGCAATTGATGGAATAATATATTTGATAATGATGTAATCGTTTACTATGGAAAAAAATGTTAAAATGCAGCAGACAAAAATTACAATACCAGTCAAGGAGCGAGATACTCAAAAACTGAAAATAGCGCACAATTTTAAAATCAAGCATTTAAACAAAGAATGTTCTGGAAAATAAAAAGAAAAAATTCTTTTTAAATAAAGTTCGTAACAATCAGCTATGGTGGTTTAAATTTATCAGTCAAGGTCATTTTACATAAGGCCGAGGATTTAACATCCTCCACACTAGTGAAAGCGTCTTTCTTTAGGGCCGTTTTAGTCAAAAACCAAATATTAGCGCAAATTTATAATCCAATAGTGCGCACGTTTATTTTTACAATATTCACAGTTTCCTCATCGCGTCTTAAGTTATTTGTTTACTTATGTAAACGCCCCGGCTTCAAGTAAATGCCGTACGACGTTGCAAACTCGGTTAAGGTGCTCTGAATAGAGATTAGTTACTGATATGGGGGCCCTTAAGAGGGCCTGGTAATGCGTTCTCTTGAAGTCTTCAGAGTTGAAGATGTCCTAGAGCCTTGGGTGGACTCTGGTTGAGTTGTCGCTCCCGTGGTTGAGCTGTAATAACGTTGTGGATGGCGTCCTGCAGGTTCTGCACTTAATTGGCTCGTCTCTCCGGTATACCGCAACAAGATGAGTCACGGATGTAGTTAGTTGTTGGTGAAACTATCAAATCACCAGCGTAGGTATTGACAGCCGACAGAACGCACACGCGTGAAGCAGGTAGAATGCAAATGCCACAACTGACTTGCATGGTAAATTACCGTGCTAAAATAGCATGCAATATGTCTACTTGCACACTATTGGTTAAACGTGGTTAAACGGCAATTTCGCTTTTTTCTCATTGGTGCAACGTAAATAAATTTGAATTTAATTTACGCAATATGTCGGCGACTGATTTGTGTCGTTTCAAAATAAATTTGAATTTAATTTACGCAATATGATGTTAACGCCCCGGCTTCAAGTAAATGCCGTACGACGTTACAAACTCGGTTAAGGTGCTCTGAATTGAGATTAGTTACTGATATGGGGGCCCTTAAGAGGGCCTTGGTGGCGTTTGCGTAAGTTATATGTATGTAAGTTGATGTTCTGTTCCTTGGGTGGACTCTGGTTGTGGTTCCTGCTGTTGTTAGCATGTGTGTTGAAGTTCTGCATTAATTGGCTCGTCTTGCTGGCTGAAGTGCAACACGGTGAGTCACGTATGTTGCCAATTGTTGGTGAAACAAATCAATATCCAGCGTAGGTATTGACAGCCGACAGCACGCACATGTGTAACACGAGGCAGAAAGCAGATATGACCAACTGACTTGCATGGTAAATTACCGTGCTTAAATAGCATGCAATATGTGTACTTGCATACTATTGGTTAAACGTGGTTAAACGTGGTTAAACGGCAATTTGCTTTTTTTTCATTGGTGCAACGTAAATAAATTTGAATTTTATTTACGCAATATGTCACCGATTGATTTGTGTCGTTACACTTGCCTCGCAGAGAGGAATATTTTTTCTTTTTTATTCAGACCAATAATATGCAAGTACACATATTGCATGCTATTTAAGCACGGTAATTTACCATGCAAGTCAGTCGTGGCGTTTGCCTTCTACCTGCCTCACGCGTGTGCGTTCTGTCGGCTGTCAATACGTGTGCGCTCTGTCGGCTGTCAATACCTACGCTGGTGATTTGATAGTTTCACCAACAACTAACTACATCCGAGACTCATCTTGATGCGGGATACCGGAGAGACGGGCCAATTGAGTGCAGGACCTGCAGGACACCATACACAACGCGATTACAACTCAACCACGGGAGCGAAAACTCAACCAGAATCCACCCAAGGCTCTAGGACATCTTCAACTCTGAAGACTTCAAGCGAACGCATTACCAGGCCCACTTAAGGGCCCCCATATCAGTAACTAATCTCTATTCAGAGCACCTTAACCGAGTTTGTAACGTCGTACGGCATTTACTTGAAGCCGGGGCGTTTACAAAATTGGCGACCGCGCCAGGATATTGATTATTGTTCTGATTTTTTTGGTATAAATAAAATTGACTTCCTTTTTCATCTATTTGGGATAAAAATCGATTAAGATTTGCGTTTTATCTACCGTGATCGTGGCCATCTTTGAACGTTTTTGGGTATATATATATATTCGCGGTTTGTGTTGGGGGATATAATAATAATAGATTGACATTTGTGTTTTCTTTACCCTGACCGTGGATTTCTGGGAAATTGTTGGGTATATATTCGTATAATAATAACACATCGGCATCAAAGGCCAACGGGTCCTTTGTTCATCTTTTCTACGTACAAAACGGCACCGTACGTACTCAACAACTCAACTTCGGATTGTTGGAAACAGTGACTTCTTTGTTCTGCTCTTATTCAACCGTGGAAGCTGTTTGTGGGTAAGCGTTTCGTTAAAGTATATTTATATATTTTCATATTGCTTTTAATTTATGCTTTTAAGACCCCGTAAGATTGTTAAAATGTCAGGTCCAATTTTAGATATTGATGTTCCTGTTTGGGATGGAGATAGTGAGTTATTTTTTATGCGCGTAGACTCCGCTTTCTCCCCGTTTCCTGATTATGACAGTCATCAAAAACTGTCAAAGGTTTTTGCTAAACTACCTTCTGAATTGCAGCGACGGATTTATCCTAAGCTTGAGGCCATTAGGAAGCTACCTAATCCCATTTTGGGCCTACAAAACGAGGTAGAATCCTTGCTTGGACCCACGGAAACTGAGCAGATAATAAACAAATATGCGCAGTTAGATATGCCAAATCTTGGCCCCATAGAAATACTGAGGGAATTACGGAAACGTTGGTATAAAACCAACATTTCTGATCATGAGGCTAAGGTTGTTTTTATTAACAATCTTCCCCAAACATTAAAACTCTTTGCCAGACAGCTCCCCAACACTCTCTCTATAGATGACTTATCTGAGAGATGTGAGTTAGAATATAGGGTTTTGGAACCCAAAGTGAATCCATCATCCTTTTCTTCACCCCCGCAAGATGATAGAATCTCCTCTTTAGAGAGAACAGTGGCGAACATGGCCAAAGTTCTAGAAGGATTGGCCATTACCAAATCGGAGATAAATCATGTGAATGCTCGACCAAAATTCGTTTCCAAGTCAAATTATAATGGTAGGCGGCGATCGAGATCTCCGCAATCATTTAATAAATATGCTCCAAAGAACTGGTGTTATAACCACCAGAAGTTTTTTATGCTTGCCAAGTTTGTCTTTGTCGTTCCGAAGAATTTCCGAATGAGTGTCAATTTCCACAGCTGACGGAGAGGACAACAGACCGCAGGCACAAGGGTGCATCAGTATCGGGAAACGTCTGGCGCAGGAAGTAGAAGACCGTACTTTCTGCACATCAACGGCATCAACGGCGCTACAGGGAAGAAGCCAACTACAATCCGACATCCCTGTCGACTCTTTTCGTCCACGCCGAATTTTTCACATAGAGAACCAAACAGACAATGCCGGTCGCAATCACCAGCCTACTTGTTTGCATGACCCGGCCAAACAGCCAAACGAACTTCTGCACCTTCTTGATTTCAAAACTGGCGAAGAGTTCATCGTAGACACAGGTGCGGCAGTCTCAGTTCTCAAAGGTGATTCAATGGCCGAGATGTCGCTAGGCGTTCTTCTCGCAACAGCTACAGGCGAGCCCATACCAACTTATGGCTGCCAATACCGCACACTCAACATAGGTCTACGACGTGAATTTTCCCACAACTTCATCATTGCCAAGGTCTCACATAATATAATAGGCCTTGATTTCCTTCTAAAATTTCGGCTCATTGTTGATCTTGCCAATCAAAAGATCATCGACCCCTCCACCGGACTTGAACTAAGCTTTTGGACACTTGCCTCCGAGCGTTTGGAGTTACAGGTCATTCAGCCAACCCCAGTGCATCATTTAGCAGAGATATCAGCAGCTCTTCGAAAATACAAATCGCTTTTCGATCTTAACAAGTCAGAGCTACGAGTCTCCAACACGATGCATCATATCGTCACAGAAGGACAACCTATTGCACTCAAGAAGCGACCACTGGCTCCTGCTAAGCTGAAAGCTGCCCAAGAAGAATTCTCAAGGCTTTTGGAAGAGGGAATCATCAGACCATCGAAAAGTTCATGGGCACTTAGTCTCAAAATCAAACGGATCGTACAGAGCCTGTGGAGACTACCGTAAGCTAAATTCAGTGACAAAATCTGATGCATATCCTATTCCAAATATCAACACATTACTTGAGAAACTCAACGGCAGCAATTTCTTCTCAGTGATTGACCTCAGACAAGCGTACCATCACATACGGTAGCACCGGAGGATATCGAAAAAACTGCAGTCATCACTCCATTTGGCCTTTTTGAATATCTTTACATGCCTTTTGGACTCAAGTGTGCTACTCAGACATTTCAAAGATTCATAGACAACATACTTCGCGACGACTCTGTTTATTGTATGTCATATCTAGATGACATTATGGTATTCAGTCCAGATCTAGAATGTCATGCGAAACATCTACGGAATGTCCTCTCACGCTTATCCAACCACGGACTCAAGATCAACTGTGACAAGACGCAGATTGCAACTTCATCCGTCGACTTCTTAGGGCATCGTATCACGGCCCAAGGTATTCAACCGTTGCCGTCAAAGACGAATTCAATCAAGAATATCAAGTCACCAAGGACTTTGAGCGATTTGCAGAAAATCCTGGGAGTACTAAACTATTATCGCAAGTTCCTTCCAGGCCTTTCAAAACAACTTTATCCTTTGTGCAGGCACCTGCGGAACCGAAAAGGACTTAGCAAGAATTCCATCATTGCTTGGTCATCCGAAGACGAGGAATTACTTCGACTTGCCATCAACTCGTTAGCAAATGCCACAATGCTAACGCATCCAGATTTCGAAAAGCCATTTCTACTCACGACAGATGCTTCTGAATTCGCTATTGGAGCCACTTTGGAACAAGAGATCGACGGAGTTCGGAAGCCTATCAGTTTCTACTCGCGTACTCTCCAACCAGTAGAAACGAGGTACGACACTTTCGGCCGAGAACTTCTCGCCATCCACGACGCAGTGCGCCATTTTATCAGCATCATTGGCAGTAGCAGATTTGTTGTTTTCACAGATCATGCACCACTAGTTAGCGCACTTCGAAACGCAACTTCATCTATCGCCAAGTACCCTGCCAGAGTGGAAAGACAGCTTTCTCATCTAAGCGAATGGCAATTTGACGTCTTTCACGTCAGGGGCAAACAGAACTTCATTGCAGATGCCCTGTCCAGGCCAGACGTCTCTCTACAACCACCTTCGCCGTCACCATTCACTGTCAACTCCTTGGCACTCAGTGAACCCGCACTAACGCCAACTCTCCTGCGAACTGAACAACGCGGTGACATTCACATTCAAAGATCAATAGCCCGTCACCCAACCAAGTTCATATGCCGTCTGTGGGAAGGCTTACCAATTGTTTACTTCACGGGTACGCAGCCCAACAAGCCAGTTCTGCCGACCAGCCTTCAGAGAAAGGTTTTCGATTCAATTCACTCAATTTCTCACCCAGGAAGCCAAGCGACTGTCCGACTTCTTACAGATCGTTTCTGGGGTCACAGACTTAGGCAGAATGTTAAACGATGGGTCTCAGAGTGTGCAATTTGTCAGAAAAACAAGATCACACGACACACTCGTTCTAAGTTGCAACATTTTCGGTCTACTTCTCGCCTAGCCATCGTCCACATCGACATAGTTCATCTGACAAAGGTTCAAGATTTCAGCTACCTTCTAACTATGATCGATAGATTTACACGGTGGCCTGTGGCATTACCTCTTGGCATCATTTCTGCAGACGAAGTAACTAACGGTTTTATCTCTGCATGGATATCCAATTACGGTGTTCCCAATGAGGTCATCACGGACAGAGGCACTTGCTTCTCATCTGATCGTTTCAAAACCACCTTGCGGTACATGGGATGCATCTTACGCCAGACGACTGCCTACCATCCCCAAGCTAATGGCATGGTAGAGAGAATGCATAGGGAACTCAAAGCAGCTTTAGCATCCTCGTCCATTAATGGCAACTGGGTCGATGCACTACCTTTAGTTCTGCTGGCCATGCGTTCTCGTACTCGAGAATCCATTAAAACGTCTGCGTCACAACTCTTGTATGGCATGGATCTACGCCTGCCTAGTCAGCTCCCACGTCTACTACCGGCACAAGATGACCCACAAAACGAAGCTACCCGCCTTCGACTTCATTTCGGTAACATGTCCGAACAGCAGCCGAGACACACGCCTCGTCCAGTCTTCGTTCACCCACAGCTCCACAGCTGCAAGAGAGTACTCGTTCGCAACAATAATGCTGTTGCACCACTACAACCCAAGTATCGCGGTCCTTACCCGATTTTACCAAAACAGCCAAAATAACACATCATTATGCAAGGCGCTACACCGACATCAGTAAGCATAGACAGGTTAAAACCGTTTATCGAACCACCTGATCCTGAGAGCGTTCAACCTTCTACACACGTCTCAGGCTCCGTCTGCCCACAATCTCAACCTGCTTTGTATAACGCGTAATTAATTTTTTTAAACATTAACATTTAACTATAAAATTTTTTTAACCTTACGTTAATTTTTAGTATTTGTCTCACGTGGCATAACCAGCTGTTCTTAGCTAACAATTGTGTAGCATTTTTGAACAGTTCTTTGGTATTATGCCATCTCTGAGGCAATGTTCGTGTACATATTTTTATGCAATTACCTTTGATTTTAATGTATATATTTTTACATTATAATGTATTTCTCACACATGACATTACACTGCCTATTTTGGTATGACCAGCTACTTAGAGCTAACGCTTTCGTGTAGCAACACTAAGTAGTGATCAGCTTCATATCATGGTACAGGCCACTTTCAATGCATATCTCAACTTTATCTATTTCACAAAGACCACTCTACAAATGTCATGACCACAACGTCGAGCACTCTAGCTCCTATGGTCGTATACAAACACATTGACAACGATCCAACCTGCTTAGGTTTTTAACTTAAACCTGGCAAATTCAGAGGCGATTTACCTCGAAATCTTCACGCTGCGGCTCCAAAAACTTACACTGCTCTATTTTGCCTCACGTGCTATGACCGTCCACTAGAGCTAACAATTTGTGTAGCAATTCCTAGTGGTTACCTGGAATCATATCATTGTTGAAGCAACCAACAAGCATATTTAAGCCCAGCACTTAAGGTTCATCATATTTTTGCTTAACTTGGTTCGAACTCTGTCATGCATTTCTTATCTAGCCTCGCAGAGAGGAATATTTTTTTCTTTTTTTTCAGAGAGGAAAGTGTTGTAACGACACAAATCAATCGCCGACATATTGCGTAAATTAAATTCAAATTTATTTACGTTGCACCAATGAGAAAAAAGCAAATTGCCGTTTAACCACGTTTAACCACGTTTAACCAATAGTATGCAAGTACACATATTGCATGCTATTTAAGCACGGTAATTTACCATGCAAGTCAGTTGTGGCATTTGCCTTCTACCTGCTTCACGCGTGTGCGTTCTGTCGGCTGTCAATACGTGTGCGCTCTGTCGGCTGTCAATACCTACGCTGGTGATTTGATAGTTTCACCAACAACTAACTACATCCGTGACTCATCTTGATGCGGGATACCGGAGAGACGAGCCAATTGAGTGCAGGACCTGCAGGACACCATACACAACGCGATTACAGCTCAACCACGGGAGCGAAAACTCAACCAGAGTCCACCCAAGGCTCTAGGACATCTTCAACTCTGAAGACTTCAAGCGAACGCATTACCAGGCCCTCTTAAGGGCCCCCATATCAGTAACTAATCTCTATTCAGAGCACCTTAACCGAGTTTGTAACGTCGTACGGCATTTACTTGAAGCCGGGGCGTTTACATTATTTTGCCTGCACTTAAAAGTTACGGCTGCTAGATTTCGTTTTATTTTAGACAGAAAGGGTTATAAAAAAGCTGCACAAATAAATGGATTTATTTAGTATCTATTTTACGCTGACCTATATTTTAAACTTAAGTATAATTGTCTAATTTTGCTTACTCATTTTTGTTATATTATGCTCACTTTTTCTTTACTTTCTCCTATATTTACTGATAATACGCGTAGGTTGAGCATTAATTATAATTGATTAATTATTGTTGGTTTTTATTTAAAATAAGCAAAGCTTATTAATTATATTATAGTTTTATAAATAAAAACAATTCCTTTTTCTTTGGTAATAGCTTTCTACCAATAAATGGCATCAGGTATATTTTGTAGAGGCTCCAACCCTAGTGGTAAATGAGAACCATATAGATGCCATTGTTATATTGTGAAGATCAAGATTTGTAATATTAGATATAGAGAAATAAAATTTCAAACGCATCTTGCTAGAGGAAGTCACGCCAGACTGTGACAGATTACCAAAACTCAAATTACGCACAATTAGAAAGTATAAAATAATAATAATAATACATTTATTTGGCATCATAGGCGAACTGCCCGACCATTGAAATAACAAATCAATGGTAGGATATGTGGAGCTGAATGAAATTGTGAGTAGCAAAGTATTTAATAGCAGGGGGGAGGAGTTGAAGAAGGAAAAAGTTATCATTAACATCAAGATAGTTCAATCTGGTGAAAAAAAATAAAACCGAAGTTCCATTTGACTAGATAATATCAATTGGAGCTAGTCAATGATGTGTCAGAGCATCCAAGCGGGGTAGGTTGGGTCCGTACAGATGAGTCCAAGTGTGAGATCGAAAATGATCACTGACCGGAGGCAGACGTCGACCGATGGAGTCCTTAGTCGTGGAGATTGAATTGATGGAGCGTAGTAATGACCTGGATGGAGTCTACTAGGTTGAAGAGAGTGAGTCTTGCAGGGGTCGCTGGCGTCCGTAGAACGAGGTTGTGATTGAAGGAAGACGAGGGGGAGTCACAAGACGGAGGTAGACGTCGACCGATGGTGTCCAATTTCGTGGAGATTGAGTTGATGGAGCAAAGCATGGACATGGATGGAATCTGCAGGATTGAAGCGAGCGAGTCTTGCAGGGGTCGCAGGCATCCGTAGAACGTGTTTGTGGTTGAAGGAAGACCAGGGGGAGTCGATGTCCGAAGCGAACCGTTGGTGGTTTGGTAGGGTTGTTGGGTTTCCGGTCCTCCGCTGAAACAAGATAGAAAAGAATTGGATGAGCAAAACGTAGTAAAGTATCCACAACGTGGATATAATGGGGTCAGGAATGGGCTGAGAAGTGGTATCAGTGAGTCTAGAAGAAAGGATTAAGACCAGAGAGGTAAAGTGGAAGGTTATATGACTGCCTGAGGGATTTCGCCCTCCAAAGTTAATAAAGAGAATAGCCTGGGGTGAAGTAAATGTTATGGATTGAGAAGAAACCAGTTTCGTTTCCAATCAGTCGTATCACAAAGAAGTTTGTTGAAGAAGTAGTGATGGGCTGCCTTTTTGAATTCGTGCTGGGGTAGGAGCTTTATGTCTGTGGGAAGAGCGTTGAAGACATTAGTGGCTTTGGAGAAGAGATAGATCTTTTTAAATATGGTGGGGGTATGGTTAGCATGGATAGAAGAGTTACTAGAACGTGTGGCGTAGTGGTGACTTGGGTGGGCAAAGTTGGAGAGTGGTAAGCAAGTTGTGATCTTGTGGATAAAAGAGATGACTCGAAGGTGACGGATGAACCAAAGCGGAAGAAGGTTTGATATATATATATATATATATATATATATATATATATATATATATATATATATATATTGCAAAGTCTTTAAACAAAGAATGTTATAGAAATTAAATGAATATTTTCTTTTTAAATAATATTCGTTTCAATCAGCCACAGTGGTTTACATTTATTTTTTGACTTTTGTGCCAGCGTAATCGGATAGCAAACATCAGATTCGTGCATGGTGCCATGGTCATTCAACTCATCTACTAATTCAGTCTTATCCTCAATCCAGATAAACTGTGTAATGCAACGATCTAAAGTAACAATCATCAATGCCATTTCTATGACGACATTTTTGGGTGTCATCCTCTTGACCTTATATGGTTCTTTGTAAAATGGTGTCAGTCAGTTCTTCCTATTTTCATAAAAATGCGAAGCCGATCTTAGGTCAGAGGACACATAGCATTTGGTTTTTAATTTTCTAGTCTTTGTCGGAATTAAACGATACGCCTTATCTCTAAGTGCTCCTAAAATCTAATCTACATAGCTAGAAGCCCAATCAAGACTACTTGAAGTTCCTATTAGAAGATCTCCAGGTTCTCCATATACCAATTCTGCCATTGAAGCTTCTAATTGTGCCCTTTATCCGTTGCGTATGACAAGTTATACTATAGCAAGATCGTGTATCCAGCTTGTTCCACCAGTACATCTCAACGCAGCTTTCAATTCACGATGCAGCCTTTCTACCATCCAATTCGCGCGTGGGTTGTATGCGCTAGTATGCAATAAAATTATTCCCACGATATTGAGGTATCTTATGAAGAGCTCTGACATAAATTGACTACCGCGATCCCTAGTGACTCTTACCGGAACACCATAACGCATCTCCACGATGTCTATGTGCACATTTCCGAACCGCCCAGTTGATGTCCCAATATTCTGTATCTCGGTTCTAGTATGTCTTACAAGTTTGAAATTTGGCACAGGCTCTTGCCCATGTCTTTAAACATATGCGGCCATACGTATCTATATGTAATTAATCAAATGGTGGCTTTTGTGGATGGATGTCCCAAATCGTGTAATTGTTTGGCGCGTAACTCCAACGGCACATATGATCATGGTTGATCTCTGGATGTTTCGCATAACAACGACTTGCCGCTCAGGAGCTTGCGAAAATATCCTAGTCTCTTGGGCTAAACTAACGTAATGGGATCCGATCCTTGCGCTTCCTCGAATTGATTGAATAAATTAGTTGGAGAATCATCTAGATTCTTCAATGGGCCTTGACGTATCAGCTCGATATCTGCTTCATTCGATCTGCTAAGTGCGTCTGCTACCACATTCTCTTTACCAGCAATATGGGAGACAGTGAAATTGAACTCTGCTAATCGGGTAATCTGGGAATTCACCCTACGAGAGTAATTAAGCCTTGCGGTTTTATCAAGTATGCTTATCAACGGCTTGTGATCTGTCAATAATTTGAACTGATGACCGTCTAAATAATGCTCAAAATGTAGCACTGCAGCATACACAGCAAGAAGCACTTTACCAAAATTGTCATACCGTTTTTCGACTATAAAACCCAATCTCAATGCTGAAGCACTGCCCCATCGCAACATCTGAGGCATCTGTGATTAGCCTGAAAGGCTTCTCCCAATCTACAGGTGCTAGTGTGATAATATCACTTAGAATTTCCTGACTCAGGGTTTAATTCCGTCTTTGGAAAGTATATGTCCAAGATACTTAACTGATGAGCATCCAATGTTGCTCTTATTGGGTTTGACCACTAATCAATATTGTTCCAGCTTGGTCAAAACCGTTTCCAAATGCTGACGATCCAGTGCAACAGCTCGTGTTCCATCGGGCATGCTAACAAAAACAATATTGTGCTCTGAGTCCACCCTCTCCACGCGATACGGCCCATCATTGACAGCCTGCAGTGCCATGGGCTCGACTTTCGCGACCATGGCATAGTCGCCGACCTTTAGGCGAGTGCGTGTCGGTTGCCTTGCATAGCCTTGTCGCTGTGTGGCGCCAACATATTCAGTAAACTGTTTTAGTCGCTCCTGAATATCCGCTATGATGCACCGCTCATCGGATCCTTGGATTATAGGTTCACCCGGCAGTCTTATGTGTCCTCCATAGACCATGGTCGTTGGAGCGAATCCTGTAACTGTTGACACCGTAAAGCGCATGGCCCGCTCGACCAAATATAGTTTGTCTCTCCACGTTCCCGGGCTCTCGTGGCACCAACATCGCAGTACCTCTTTCATCGTCCTATGTGCGCGCTCAGCAGTCGCATTGGTTTGCGGGTGATAAGTGGCTGTACGGGAATGCTTTATGTCAAGGTCTTTGCACCACTGATTATATTCTTTCGACTCAAATTGTGCGCCTTGATCGGTAACAATAACTTGTGGTGCACCGAATCGACTGAGCCATCGCTCTTCTAAGCACGTTATAGTTTTTTCTATTGTGATCTTCTTCAGTGGTACAAACTCGATCCATCGGGTAAACTTATCGACCATGGAAAACTCATAGGACACCCCGCCGCGAGCTACCGGCAGTGGACCTACCAGGTCGATATGCACAAACTCGTTACGTGCAGTGGCATTGAAAGCAATCGGTGTGACTTTGTCTCGTTTTTGTGGTTTACAACGTTGGCATGTAATGCACTGTCGACAATAGCTACGAATTTCTTTGGACATGCCAGGACAATACAGTCGTAACTGCAATGTCTCAATGAGCCGCCCAGCGCCGGGATGTCCTAACATCTACGTGTCCCCCGATGACAAAATATCTAAACTTCCGTAGCGCCCATTGTACAGCAAGTAATTCCTTTTCTGTGACGTTATAGTTCTGTTCCGCCTTAGTGAGTGTGCGACTTATATATTGCGCAGGACGTCCGTCAGCTTGTAATACCGCTCCTATCCCAATATCTGACGCGCCTGTAACAATTGACATATTACCTATCGGGAAAGTCAAAATAGTTGCCTCTATTAATTTCTGCTTGCATAGCACAAACAGTTCTCGAGTCTCCATCGTCCAACGAAACGGTATATTGGCACTAGTTAACTTAGATAAGGGTTGTTGCGTAACCGCCATCCCTGCGAGGTATGATCTATAGAAATTCACCGCACTTCTCGACCTATCTGAACCTTTTCTGGATTAAAGTGTAATCGCCATTCTACAGCTTTGGCCAACATCTGCAGCCTAACACGTAATTCGTGTTCAGTAGTGGCCCATATAATAACGTCGTCCACATAAGCTGTTGTACAAGTTAAGTTCGACACGAACGAGTCCATCATTCTTTGGAACACTTTCGGTGCGTTTTTAAGGCCAAATGGTACCCGGGTGAATTGGAAAAAGGTATACAGCAACAAATATGATGTATGCCCCTAATTTCACCAACTTATAGAACTAATTACATATAAATATATATCCATATATATAATAAATAATTATATATATATATATATATGACTACACCTTATATATAGGTATACCAAACACAAATTTGTTTATAAAAAATATATTGATTTTATTCATAAACTGTGAAACTATTTACACTATGCAGAAAGAATTGTGTGGATCTTTTTTCGAAATGTGTTTCTTCGCTTTTTTTGAAAAACCCTTGTAGAATTCTCTAATGCCCATGAATTATACCAGCATACCTGTGCAAAATTTGGCGTAAATTCAGATCACGATCACTACATTTGTCAATGGAGAAGTAGGTGCTTTTTGCTAATGAATTAAATAATTAATATAATTCCATGTGTTCCTACAACAGTGATGAGTATAGACTAAACAGCTGTTTTATTGGCAATCTGACGGCTGGTAATGCAGGTAGCGAACGATCGATCGACATGCAAGTTGCGCAAGTTCATAGTTGGCATTCAAATGAGGCTGTTCAAATCACTTCCAGTGGCGAAAGTTTAATTATAGCACATAGGCAAGTCAAAACGTCTATGTGATATTGGAAAAATAAGAGGGTTTAACGCAAGAGGCTGAACGCTGATGAACTCCTGTCGAATTCCGTCGCTTGTGGGTGCCAGTATGTCATGTGCATTGAATAGAATTTCGAAGAATTCCGGAGGGAAGCCCATGAGAGTGACTATTTCTGTTCACGGTCCGAGGTGTAACAATGAAACATTTACTCGAAGTAAGTAATAATTATTTCGTAAAAATAATTATTTAATGTTACTTTTTGATCCGTGCCATTAAGAGCGTGTTAAAATTTTCCTTTTAGTTTACTCTTTTCACTATATTAGTTAGTGCATATTAAAAACATTATAATTTTATCAAAGTAGTTATCGATAAAATCGGTTCAATATTGCATTATTTGAGTATAAATCTGGTTAAGTCTAGAATGATGAAATAAATAGAATTTTTAAATTTTGTTGCGTGCCAAATTCCTAATTATAAAAGCAGGGGTGGCTTTTGCACATAACGTCGTTTTCAGTGCCCAAATATACTTTCGAAATATGTCGATACTATTTTCCCAAACAATCTTCAATCGACAACGAGTAGAATCAAATTGGAAGAATAAATTTTTAAATCGATGGAAATTAGATGCCTTAGAAAAGCAGACAAAATATGAAAAATGGGATTCTACAGATTTTGAGAAATACGGAATCTTCATTTTGCCTTCCTACAAGAGTATGTTGGTTTAATTCTTAGTTGAAGAGCGTAAAATCTGAAAGTAGAAGACGACTTGAAATTCATGGCAATAAAACCAATAACATTATAATACAGTACAAAATGGTTTTGTCAATCTCATAAACTTGACTGTAAGCATACCAATCAAAGGAGAAAATTAACCATGAGACTTATCAGGAGTATAATTATGCTTATGCGATAATTATAATGTGATGTATATGGGTAAAATCATGAAAAAACAGCTATGCAAGTATGGACATGTGCATACGTCTGATCTTGAATGCCATTCAGTAGAATTAGAACATTTAACTAACTGGTCTTGTCGACACATCAATACTCATTGTTAAACGAACAATCATGTTGATTAGAGAATCGAATCAAATTAAGTAGATATGAAAATAAGTCAGTTACTAATGGAAAGAATGTGTAGTTCCATATGGAACGTTGCATTTGATAATGGTAGACAGCGATATATTAGGCACCCACTGTTTGGTCAAACAAAAGATGACTGTTCTAAAATATGACCTGACTTCCAAAATTGAAGATTTCATAATCTGAGAAAATATTAATATAAATAAAAGATTAACAATGATCATAAACGTGTTAAATACTGTTTGTTGCGAAGAACTAATATATATGCAAGTACGTATTAGGTTTTGCTAACCTAGTAACAAATTAGTTCAGTTGTGACCAGAAGGATAAACCAAAGGCAGCATGAACGGAAAGTATAATCTCATGCACATTCGTTTCGTGCTTACTGGCGACTCATCAGTAGGAGCCGGTATTACGCCCTTTAACCACTATATATTTGGTAGAAGAATGTGGAATAATAGGACGGTACAATCTCCTAGACGAATGTGTAAACCTGTAATAGTGAAGCTAACATCATCTAAAGTCAACGACAATGCGACTTCAATGCTAACTCACACTATATAATATATATACCTAGTCTGTTTAACTGATATCGATGAAGGCCAGAGTGTATGGTTTAACTGGAGTAACAGGTGTTCGGAAATTGTTGTAATTCTCAATTTGGGTGAACTTTAACATAAATTTATATCCATCAGGTTGGTATCATGTACCGACTCGGAAACCATAGTGTTAGAATCCGGTACTATTCGATTTCAAAAAAGGTATCAGTTACTAACACAATAGCCATAGTTTTAGTATCCTTTACAGACTCGGTATATATATTACATAGTGTGAATTAGCATTGAAGTCGCATTGTCGTTGACTTTAGATGATGTTAGCTTCACTATTACAGGTTTATACATTCGTCTAGGAGATTGTACGATCATAAACGTGGTCGGGCTAAATTGCACACTACCATATTTGACGTCAACTAAATAAAATTTAAATTTTACTCGTGGGCGGGGTCTTTATCTCATGTCTTGTGTGTACTCTGATGTAGTAATTGTCATGCCACTATTCTCTAGGTTCTGATGAACTCGTTGACTATTGACATGTTGATGGCTCTTCTTCTTGATCACTATCACAACCCGTTCTCTTTGGTGAACTACTCTGGTTCTCGAATACAACCTCAAATCGATCAATGGGCAGTGATTTATGAATTCCGTTGTAATCAATTACGAAGATTTTAGGACCACGCTTGATTATCGGATGTGATCTCGTATACTTTGGCTTTAACGTCGGCTCCTCAACGTCTTCAGACATAGGGCTGCTTACATGTATATTAAGTTTTCGAAATATACACTGGCGGATGGTGTTATCTCGTTGATGGCACTCGCAGACTATGTAGAATACTCTGTATCTGTTGTCTAATTTCCGCCGCTGGTTATTCATCACTATCCTCAATATCGCTCATTAAATCTGTCGGAGGTTGCGGACTTTGACCAAAATTGACTTGTGCAATTGATGCTTTTCTTTTAAGGCGATACCTCTATCACACATCGCCGCCTTTAACTCTCGATGTATATGCTCCACAAGACTTACACAGGATTATAAGTTGCAGTTCTCCCCACATCGACTCCCAAGAATTGTACGCTATCCCGAAAATGCGTATCATTAAATTTGCAGCTTGGTACTCAAAATCTTGCTATGCAGTGTAGCAAGAGTGCATAGACAATGGTCTCCGAATCTTGACCAGTGCCAATCAATTCTTTTCATACCACGTACTTTAGGGAGAGTAATTATATCGGCATGGGTTAATTTAAAACGAGCAAGAATTTCCATATTCAGCATGCTCTTAGTCTTGCGGTAATATCTCATCGAATGGTCAGCCAGAAAAGCTTCTCGACACAATCTTATCGTACCATCCTCACCAGGATGACTCAGATTGTATTATTCATCATGATGTGAGTTCTTTGTCTGCTTGTTGTTGCGTCTGAATGTATTTCCATAGTTTGTCATTCTGATGGATTATTGAATTTATTTCAATGCATGATAAACAATCAGCTACCACATTATCTTTGCCTTTCACATGATTGCAGTCATGGCAGCAACAGAATCAATATGCAGGACACCAGCAGCAATTAGGGCAACAGTACCACCTACAAAATCATTACCACCATCAATAAAATAACATACTCTAAAAATAACGAATAATATCACTTACCTGATTCAACTAAAGCTGATTATAACAGACTGCGCGAGCGATTTCCAAATTATAACCGACCATTCCTGTTTATTACTTTAATCAATGTCCCGATCTTGATATAAACACTTGACCCATTATGTACATAAGTTTGTTAGTATAAACTAAGTATTGTATACTTACTTCAATTACATAATTTCCAATCAGTGCTAAAAGGAGAAAAAAGAGACTCAGTTGTTGTAGGATTGCGGAAGAGCTAATGCATCTTATGGTACATGCAGACGTACGATTTTATCATACGCATCTTCTAAGCTAGAAATACTGAGCCCTCGAGTAAATATAAGTAAACTTCAACTAAAATGACATATATACAGAGAAATCATTCCTTCACATAAATAATGAAGTTAATTACCGTTAAACCTTAATGTATAGACCAACTCATGTTATCAATCCACAAATATTGGGAAATTGAACAAGCTTACTTTCCATAGCGGCCGCTAATACCAAGTTTCACCGTACATTAAGAATATTGCTCGGAGGCATAAAAATTCCTTAAGTATGAGGATTGCTGACTTCAAATGAACGTCAGCACTTATTTAAATGAGTGGTGAATATTCCTTCAAGACAAATAATAATCTTCTAAATGTGCAAAACAAGCTTAATGGATTAACAAAATTAAGATAACAAGGGAATCGGAACTCTGAGAAATATGTGTCGAATATGGTTAAGTCCCCGCCAAGATTTCTTCCTTTAGTATTTTGGACGACATCAAAATGCTCAAAACAAAGCGTAACAGTCGATTTTAGGAAGTTGAAACTAACTCATTTTATTATAAAACAATTTATTAAAAACATATTTGATAAGAGTATCTGAAACGATATTCTCATTGCCATTTTTTATAAAGTCTATTAAAGAATCATAAATTAAATTGGCATAGAGAACAGAAAGAATAAAAATATATACATATGTACATAAACAGTTATAGGCGATATATTTGATAAATCCAGCTTTGACTGAAAATAGAGTAATGTCGGATAGCACGCACAAGCTAATTTTCGCAGCAACAAAATTTAGACGAAAATGTTTTCAACGGAAAAATTTTTCAGTTAACTAAATGTTAGATAATGTACAAGAAATGCTTGTCTACATAGTATATTCGCAAATGAAGTCTAGTATTTTCGATAGTTCCTCGTCTTCTTGGCAGTTCTGTTTATTTTGTTCTTCTTCGTTGAAATATGGCAATTCAGCTGCCGTTAAAACAGCAAAGCCTTTCGTTGCTTTTGAATCCTCCAAATGTTCTGCTGAATTGATTTGATCATCTTTCGAGTTTTGGAATTCAGACTTAAACCAATCCTAAATGAAGAGAAGAAAAGAAAAACATTGCGAAATTTGCAAAACTAAAAAGTATAAAATTGAATTCCTCAACCATCTATAAGTTTTGTATTCAGTTTTGAAATTTAAATTCTCATCGGGAGATTTTGGACGTCGCGTGAAATCTGGGAAATAAATAATTATTGTGATCTTTCAAAACGAATTAAATCTCCAAATATTGTTTAAGGAAAGCATCGAATTACTTTAACTCATTTCAACAAAATCACGAACTTGTTAAAATATTTTAGAAGTTAATGCCAACAAATCAGAGGTAAAGTGATCAAAGTGAACGGTCTCAACAAATGACAGAGATGCTTTGTAGTGCAATAGTTCCGATCCTTGCACGCAAACCAATTCATAATGCTAGCTTAATTAGTTTATTTCTAAAACGACGCAACCAATATCGGTGAAACCATCAGTAATCACGTTTCAATTTATATAAGAAATGGAGCACGATCACTACTTATATGATATTGTTAGAGATTGGTCAAATACATAGAATTTAGCTCATATAAGTCACACAATTTTGAGAAAATAAAAGATTTATAGCAATGTTTATTTCGCATCACTCTGTCAAAAAAATTATTTACCTCAATATGAGGTAGGGAAATGACATCTGAAATTGTATTTGGTCTCATCGCAGGCACGGATTCCTTGCAACTTTGGTTAATGCAAAACGTCCTTTCTGCATTAGTCTGCAAGAACAAATGTGAAAACGTTCAGAATAGTTAAAATGTCTGATGTTTTATAACAAATTTATAATTGAATAAGGTGCGAATAATCTGTTATCACATTAAATGAACTCACCAGAGAATCACATTAAGTGACAATTCAGGAATGGATTCACAATAAGTAAGGTGAACAGGGTATTTAGATAAATTTGAAGGGACAGTTTTTGCGACCACATATATTATTACGTGAATAATTTTATATCAGTGTTTCCGAATGCAAAAAAACATCAATTCCAAATTAAGCGGTTTAATGCATTGTAATGAAAATATGGTTATTACCAATTCCTTCTGGTGCGACACAAATTGTTTCCATCCACTGTCCACTTGATTATTCTGGATATTTCGACTTTCTCTGTCGGATGTCTTTTTCAATCAAAACACATCACAAAAAATATGTATATGTCTGCTTGTGTACACCCATCGAAATGAAATTATAGTGATTTAATAATAAATACTGACGACTCACTAAATAAACGTATGTCATACCTGTGTGTATGAGTTCTCGTTTGTTTCTGATGGAGGAGAAATCAATTACTGTACGTGTAAACTCATCTCATTGAAATTACAGCGATTTAGTAAGATCTGAAGATTCACTAGATAAGCGAATGCCACGTCCATGTGTGTGCATGTGTGTGGGCGTTTGCTTAAGACTGAGAACTAATCAGTTACCTATAATTAACGGCACGTGTATCACTCATTCAAGTGAAACTAAAATGATGAATTTCATTTCCAATTTACACAATTAAGACCTATTTTTATTATTAAAGATATAAAAAGGGAAGAAGACGCAAGAAGCACGTGGTCCATTGCCTTCGAATATTACACAGTATATTTCGAATTAGGAAGAAAAATCTTAATATATGGCGAATGTGTAAACCTGCAGTAGTGAAGCAAATTACTCAACGATGCACAAACTAATATCCAAGAGACAGAGATGTACTCAGGCAGAAATAAAGTGTTCTAAGCAGAGCGTACAAATTTGATTCGTTTACAATTTTTCTGTCCTGACTCTAAACATTTCTTCGTCACAGAAAATGGACTAAGCAATATCTAATATGTAAACTGTAAAAGTCCAATTTTCCTAGCATTTAATTAATAACAAAGAGAATTGACCTAAGTAGTTTGTTCAGTTTACGTTACTAATTTGGCTTGGGAAAGCCAAATTACCGATATTTTATTTATACTTATTATTATTGTTATTATTCTGAAACTAAAATTTTCAATTCAAACTCCTCCTAGAGCGTTAACTCTAGAGACTCCAAACTGGGCCGAGCGCTTCAGACTGATCTGGCCGGGTGTGCTATATATTTTCCTACTGGTCAGACTTATTATTTTCATAACAATGAAGATTAACAATCACATAGACTTATATTGAAACGTCTCTGCTCACATGAATATTCCGTAAACAAATTACTTAACGATGCATAAACTAACACCCAAGAGACAGAGATGTACTCAGTCAGAAATAAAGTGTTCTGTACAGAGTGTAATAATTTGATTCCTTTTCAATTTTTCTGACCTGACCTTAAAGGTTTAAATGTTACAGAAAATGGACTTAGCCATGTTTAATATGCAAACTGTAAAAATCCAATTTTCCTAGTAAATAATTAATTACAAAAAGAATTGACCTTAGAAGTTTGTTCAATTTAAGTTATTAATTTGGCTTTAGAAATCCAAATAACTTTTCAATGTCGGTGAACTATAGCATAAATTGATATCCATCAGGTTGTTATCATGTACCGACACGGTAACCATAGTGTTAGTACCATGTACCGTTTCGGTACAATAATGCTGGTATCGGTTACTAACACAATAGCCATAGTGTTAATATCCTTTACAGACTCGGTATACATATTATATAGAGTGAGTTAGCGTTGAAGTTGCATTTTCGTTGACTTTAGATTATGTTAGCTTCACTATTACTGTTTTACACATTCGCCTAGGAGATTGTACCGTCCTATTATTCCACATTCTTCTACCAAATATATAGTGGTTAAAGGGCGTTATACCGGCTCCTACTGGTGAGTTGCCAGTAAGCACGAAACGAATGTGCATGCGATTATACTTTCCGTTCATGCTGCCTTTGTTCTATCCTTCTGGTCACAACTGAACTACTTTGTTACTAGGTTCGCAACACCTAATACACACTTGCATATATATTAGTTCTCCGCAACAAACAGTATTTAACTGTTATATATTGATTTGAATGATGTCATGCTTACCGCGAAATGTGGTAACTGATATCGATCAAGGCCAGATTTTATAGATTTACTGTAGTAACAGGTGTTCAGAAATTTTTGTAATTCTCAATTTCAGTGAAATATAGCATAAATTGATTTACATCAGGTTGGTATCATGTACCGACGCGGTAACCGTAGTGTTAGTACCATGTACCGTTTCGGTACAATAATTCTGGTATCGGTTACTAACACAATAGCCATAGTGTTATTATCCTTTACAGACTCGGTATATATATATTATATAGTGTGAGTTAGCGATGAAGTCGCATTGTCGCTGACTTTAGATGATGTTAGCTTCACTATTGCAGGTTTACACATTCGTCCAGGAGATACTACCGTCCTATTATTCCATATTCTGTGAGGGCGTAATACCGGCTCCTACTGATGAGTCGCCAGTAAGCACGAAACGAATGTGCATGAGATTATACTTTCCCTTCATGCTGCCTTTGGTTTATCTTTCTGGTCACAACTGAATTAATTTGTTACTAGGTTCGCAACACCTAATACATACTTTCATATATATTAGTTCTCCGCAACAAACAGTATTTTACTGGATGAATTGCCTATTCTACACTATACAATTCTTAGTTTATACTGACATACGTAAGTAATTAATGAGTCAGGTGTTTATATCAAGACCACAACCTTGATTATAATATCTGTTATCAACACCCACGCAACCAATGTTCGTTTAATTATATAAATGTTCATTTCAATTCCATTTCCCCATATAGTGTGATGTCTGTTCAGTAATGACAGATTGGGGATGGTAAGTTGGTACTTTTTGACTTAACGGATGCCATATCACCTCCACCTAAAGAAAAATAGACTAACCAAGTTACATTTGTTTGTATATGACTGAAAATTGTGTGCAGTGTAGTGTGCGGCAGGTTGACTCAGTGGTTAGAGCACCAGATTCCAAAGCAGACCTGCCCAGATTCGAGTCTTGTCCGCGGCAAATTCTGGCCAGTAGATGATGAATTCCCAATAAGGACGAAACCCGTCTACTGGATGAATTGCCTTTTCTACACTATATAATTCTTAGTTTATACTGTCATATGCAAGTAATTCATGGGTCAGGTTTTTATATCAAGATCGCAACCTTGATTATAATAATTGCTATCACCACCCGCGCAACCAATGTTCGATTACTTACATTACTAGGAGGCTTCGAAATATCTTCCTGATCGGTGCATAGCAATTTATCTTGCCAACTACACATCCCCCATTCTTGGTGATTTGGTTCTTGTAGTTTTTGTTGTCGTCCTTGAGGATTTTGTTGATGTTTAGAGGAGTCTTGTAGGTAGATTGGTTCTTGGTAATGTTGTAATGTGTTATGTTGTTCCTGATGTTCTTGGTAGTGTTGTATTTGGTGAAAGGTTTGTTGCTGTTGTTGGTCTTTTTGTTCTTGATAACAAGTTATTTGGTGTTGGTGAGTATTAAGATTTTTCTGGAACTCAATTTGATGGGGGTAATTTTGGTATCGTTGGGTTTGCTCTCTGTAGTGCAGAAATTGTTCATAATTGTTAATGTACTTTACTTGTTGTTTGTGATTGTGCTGTAGTTCTTCATGTTTTATTTGATCGGGTAGATGCTGCAGTTGATGGTTGTGGTGTACGTGCCTGTCTTGGAAGTGGTTGGATTGAAGTGCTGGATGTTGTATCTGAAAATGTTGATGCTGGTGTTGATGATCGTGTTGTGCTTGATAAGTATGCATTTGTTGGCAGTATTTTTGTTCTGGTGCCGGGTGTTGTATTTGATATGGTTGTCGCTGCTGTTGATTATCGTATTGTTCTTCATAATTGAGTTTGTGTTGCTGGTGACATTTTTCATATTCGTTATGTTGCAGCTGATATTGTCTTTGCAGATGACATTTTGTGCGATTAATCTTTGCCAAATATGTCTCCATCTTTGCAGCATTCTCCGGCTTTACGCGCCAGTATTTGCCTTTCCCACATTGTCCGTTCTCACGTGGCACGTTCTCAAAACATTTATTCAATGACAACGTGTGTCTTATTGAATTCTGATTATTACAAAGAAATATAAATGCCAATAAAAATTGAGCAATGAAACACCAAGAAATCAAATTGTTTACTTTTACTGGCGAAAATACACGTGCATGTATTTGTTCACACACGGATATTAAAGGTGATGTCTATTTAATGAATGTGGACAACTACAGATTTATATCATGAAATAGTGATTACAATCTAAGATCCAAATACCAAAATCAACTCGATAAGTAAGCGTCAACTTAATTACGAATTTTTTCACATTCAACGATAATGATTGTAGTACAGTTATTGTTCAATTAACAAAAATAAATTATACACGCCATGAAGGTGAAAAATGCTATTAAAATTATATAGAAACGCTTACGCTGCAAATTGTCAACCGTTTTATTGGAGGAGCGAATAAAATAACTTTGCTGACATAGAAGCATATTCGATATTATAAGTGGTACAAAAATAAATAAATTTATCAGTCCAAAATGTGGGAAAAAGGAACCATCATAAAAAACACATTTAAATTTACTATTTCTATAATCAAGGTTGTGATTTTAATATAAACACCTGACCCATTAAGTATATACATTTGCCAGTATAAACTAAAAATTGCTTTGTGTAGAAAAGCGACTTCACCCAGTAGGCCCGTTTTGTACTTGTTGGGCAATCTTCACGTACTAGCCAAAATTTGAATTTGAATAAAACCTCCCCATATAGTGTGATGTCTGTTCAATAATGTCAGATTGTGGATGGCTAGTTGAAACTTTGTGTCTAAATTATTATAATCAAGGTTGCGGTCTTGATATAAACACCTGACCCATTCATTAATTACATATGTTAGTATAAACTGTAAAAATCCAATTGTCCTAGTACTTAATTAATTACAAAGAAGAATTGAACTTAGATTATTTTCGGTTTACGTTATTAATTTGGCTTGAGAGCCAAATTACTCATATTCTTTATAAACTTATTATTATTGTTATTCGTCATATGTCAGTATAAACTGAGAATTGTATAGTGTAGAAAAGGCAAATCATCCAGTAGACTGGTTTCATACTTATTGGGAACTCATCATGTACTGGCCAGAATTTGCCGCAGACAGGACTCGAACCTGCGCACGTCTGCTTCGGAATCTGGTGCTCTAACTATTGTGCCATTCCGCCGCACATTACACTGCACACAATTTTCAGTTATATAATAATTAATGTAACTTGGTTAGTCTATTTTTCTTTAGGTGGAGGCCATATGACATCCATTTAGATCCAAAGTTCCAACTAACCATCCCCAATCTGAACAGACACCACACTACATGGGGAATTGGAATTGAAATGAACATATAAATAATTAAATGAACATTGGTTGCGCGGGTGGTGATAATAATTATTAAAATCAAGGTCGCGGTCTTGATATAAGCACCTGGCCCATTAATTACTTACATATGTCAGAATAAACTAAGAATTGTATGGTGTAGAAAAGGCAATTCATCCAG
>JAQBSW010007090.1:0-43512 GCA_029291075.1 Eudiplozoon nipponicum
GTTTCCGAGTCGGTACATGATACCAACATGATGGATATCAATTTATGCTATAGTTCACCGAAATTGAGAATTACAACAATTTCTGAACACCTGTTACTCCAGTAAATCCATACACTCTGGCCTTGATCGATATCAGTTATCAAATTTTGCGGTAAGCATGACATCATTCAATTCAATATATAACAGTTAAATACAGTTTGTTGCGGAGAACTAATATATATGCAAGTATGTATTAGGTGTTGCGAACCTAGTAACAAATTAGTTCAGTTGTGACCAGAAGGATAAACCAAAGAGAGCATGAAATGAAAGTATACTTACTTCGTTAAGATATTTTCCCAGTTTATCCAATAATTACGGTAGGCTTTTCTGTGACCAATTATATTTAAGCCACGTCTATATATTCAAAGTTGCAATGCCGCATTCCTGTCTCGAAAATACATATCATGTGCAATCACATTAATTTTTAATCTATTTACCCAAATTCGTTGTGTCTTTCTTTTAGACAAATCGGTTGCCTTTGAGGTTTTGCTGTTAATGCTTCTGTTTCAGTCTTTTTTATCCTCCGTTTGTATTACTTTTTTACGCTTAAACAAAAATTAATCTCATAATTTACAATAGCTTCTAAAAGCAAAAGCATTTTTTCCGATTTTGCCTAGTGTGAAACCAAAATTGTTTTACAGCTAGGAATGGGACCTGCGAGCATTATATGTTCAAAATTGTTAATTTTTGTGCTAGAGTTGCATTACATTTTAACTATTTTCGTGAAAGTTGCGTTTTCATGTTTGTTTCAAGCTCCCTTTTGGATCTGCTGTTACACTGTGTATTGCATTTACATCGAAACTTGCACACAAATAATGTTGTGGATATCAAAGTGAGACTATCTTTTGCATTAGTTCGCAAATGGTTAGTTTTGTTGAAAACAAATCTTACATATATCTAGGGAAAATGGTTATATCTCCTCGGTTACTCTCCTGAGTATTAAAGCTCTAATTTCACCCCAAAATGGAAAGTGGGACGTTATTTTCAAATTTTGTTTTCTTAAATCTTCATTGGACTCCATTTTATTCCTTTTTTTGGAATTATATTCGATAAAACAGTTTGGATAACCGTTCTTCAGCAATGCTCCGCAAAGCAACTTTAGCTATAATTCGAAGTTATTAGGTGAACAATCCCTGGGTGTTCAAATTCCCAAATTGGTTAGGGGTTTTTTCAAGCTTTTGTTACACTTTTGGAATAATGAATATACTTTTCTGTTCGCATGAAATTTCGGCAAACCTGAACTTAACATGGTTCCTTTTACAACTCTTGTTAATTTCACATCCGGAGGATATTTATATCTGTATTTTCCTACCCCTAATTTGAACTAGGGTGCTTCGTAAGTCGTGTTTATACGGTGTAACGATGCATTTATACATTTATTCTTTTCAACGACTATGGAAGTGTTATCAATATAGCTTACTTAGTCATAGGCTACGGTGATAAATGATATTAATCCTGTTGTTCCTAGGTAGTATCAATATATGTTTATTAAGATGGATCCCATAGGGATATTGATTCCTATGCTGAAGATTTTTCTTTAAGTCTTCTTGCAATAAGTATTGTACGATGGAGTTTCACAGGTAAAGACGTTTCATTATGCCTTCAACCTCTTTGTATGCACCAGTCAATGATGTTCGTAGATATTAAAAAAGAAAATACTTTTTTTTTAATTTCACGAAATACAAGTAAATAAGGCATTTATATTTAAAATTATATTATATTCCTACTATCAAATCTGACTTGTGAATTATATCAACAATCGGAAACTATCTTTTATCCTGTACATCAATTGTTCTTTCACTTTTATTTATATAATCATGCATAAATATCTAGTCGCGCGATGCTGGTGAGAGTTGACGATGGATGTCATGTGTTTAAATTTTTATTATTGTACATTTTGTGATTCTCTGAAAGCTCACATAATTTCGGATGGGTTGGGCCTACTTGCGTAAGATTTTTACATTATGTGATAAATGTTTTTCCCGCTATTGTAATTTCCTGCCTATCTACCACATTATAAGCAATTTTTAACCGTTTTATTGTATTTTCTAATTTTCCTTTGACGTTACGTTTTATACCTTCAAAGTTGAATTGTTTATATTTATACATGTATATGCATATATATATATATATATATATATATATATATATATATATATATATATATATATATATATATATATATATAAAATTTTAGCATCATCTGCGAAATCAACTATTGACTTGTATTAATATATACTTTTTTGCAAATCAGTATTTATTTATTAGGAATTGCATACGAAATATTAACTGAGTTTTATAGAAGCAGGTAGTTAAGCAATTTAGCAAGAACAAATGTTGTAATCTATTGTTCGAATTTTGTTTTTAACTATTATCTTTACATCAGAAGAAGCCGTTAACTAGAACCCAAACCAAATATGTATTTGGACAATTGATTGAGATTTGCTTTGACTCAAAATTCGTTTTTTAGACTATCTTAAATTTTAATATTTCCACTAGTCTCGATTTTGCTCCCTTGTTTAATCAATTTTTTTATCACGTTGAACGACAATGCTTGTATTTTTTTCTTCAAATACATAAACTATTCATTACCGGGTATGAATTTAAAAAATGCATTTAACATTACATAGCAGCGCTTTCACTCCACTTTCTCAACTGCTTGTATTGGAGGTATGAACATAAACGAAAAAACAGTTATGTTTGTATAGCAAATTTATTCACGTTAAAATACATAAAAAGATAACTGTCAGTGCAAAACGTTTAACAACAGGAAATGGAAATAAGCCCATTCTTGTTATTGAAGATTAACGACCAAATTTTATAAATGATTATAAACCTAATGATACAATAAAATCCGCTGTGAATGTTTTACTTGTGATAAGTAATTTGTGTATATTTACTAACAATACAAAGGTGAAGAGGCAATGAAGCATGTAAGAGATAGATTGCGTTCCGCTTTGGTTTTTAAATATTTTTCAACTGAATTAGATATGATCACATCCACCAACAAACTTCCGGTACCTAGTGCAAAAGATACGATTCAACTGCAATCTGCATCGAAAGATATTTACAATTGGAATTGTTACTGTAGACAATCATATGTAGGTAGGTGTAGTAGAAGATTGAATTCACGCTTGTCGGAGCACATATCAACACGGTTTTTGCAGAATAAGAACGGTGTTGTACGAACGTCTATAATTAAACATGCCATGTCCTATAAAATTGCGGCATGTCAACAAAGCAACTTTTAAATTTTAATAAAAGCTAGGTGTGTTCGTATGCTTCTTTGTTTGAGAGCGATGTCAATAAATCGACGTTGCCTAGAACTGTGCAAGCAAAATCAATTCTTCCCTGTTCTGGCGTTTCATTGATGTCAACATCAGACCACGGCAGCTTCGTATTAGAGAGGATACCGTCAAGCAGAATTTCCTAAACTTACCATTTAGAGGCGACGTATCAGCCTCAATAATTGCACGGCGGCTGAATAGAATAACTAAGGCCAACTTTCCCAGTGTTAAAGCTAATATGACATTTAGTACACAGAGAATCATGAGGTTGGATGCCAAAGATCAATTGCCAATTCTCTCCAAATCATTCATAGTCTACAAATTCTCATGTATGCGCGGTAGCACATATATCGGACGTACGAAGAAGCAATTGATAAGCAGAATCCAGCAACATTTGCCACAGAAATTGATTAACAAAGGTTTGGCACCCTCAGAAAAATTAGCTATTTCCGATCATATATTGGCAACGGGGCACCCTGTCAATTCGACCAATTTCACAATTCTACATAAAGCACAATTAGAAAAATTATTATTTATCTATGAAGCCCTTTACATAAAACAACAAGCACCTGACCTTAATATTCAAAATTTCATCAACATGATATTCTTATCGACTGGCCAAGAATAACAAAATTCAGCAACAATCTACTAGTATCCAGTCAAGAACAAACAGGCCCTGGACTAGAATCAACAAAAATACAATCGGATTGGCAACAAACTGAAGTGGAAATAACAGAGGCGCATACGGTGAAAGAAGTTTCCAAACAACATGAGCGTTCAACACTTCAATCCACACTGGCGCTGTTACCATGTACAAAATACGAATTTGCGCAACAAGGTGAAACGATCAACTACACTGGGAAAAATAGCACTTGTATATGTAACAGTGAACAATGCGCACAAATGGTTAGTTCTGAAGCTATCGAAACAATAATGACCAGATCTCAGACATCACTTTGCAATACTGCGAGAATGACCTTTACATGCAAACACGCATACACACAAACACAAACGCATACACACTCACCAACTAGCCAAAACAAGAAACAGAAGTAAAACGAGTCAGATTTGTTACCACTAGCATAATCAATTGAAAACCCAAAATGTATAAATATGTATGATTGTATAGGAGATGATTAGTATTCACGAAATAAATGGCCTTTATCCACTTTGTCACAATAATGTTATTCTATTCCTAATTATAAATATATTGTGTTAAATTAAAAGGTATGACATTATAATATATATATATATATATATATATATATATATATATATATATAACGTTACATATGTAGAATTGTATTTCAGGTCCATGGATTTCAGAATGAATATTTTCAATTTCCATTCTGTGGTTAGGGAAAAATTAAGGAGTTTAACCAAGTATGAATCTTTCTCATAAAAATTCTGTTCTTCGTTTCAATTTCACATCCAGAAATGGTATGTAACGTTTGTCTGTATTTTATCAACGTAAAATGTAAGTATCCAGTTTGACTAGCTGAATTATGATTTAAAATAACAAAGATATCTCCATGGACTTCCATAAATTATTTGACATGACGGCTTTTAACATGGGATGATCGATCGTGCAGTTTATTTCATCATCATTTTGGGATTTCAGATGCACGATTGTAAAAATTTGGTATATCACGGATTTTAGAATACATCTTTTCATTCACTATGTGTGGTGATAGAAAAAAATGAGTAGGATTGCCAAATAAATATCTTTTCTTAAAAACCATTACCTTCGTTACTATTTCACATCCATAAATGATAAAGTAACTTTTCCGTCCTTCATTCAACCCAAAATACAATTCTTCTGTTAGATTGGCCAAATTAGGCAATTTATCCAACCGCTTATCCGCATGATTCAACGTAACGAAAATATCACCCATGAATTCCACAAAAATATTTCAATGAATACTCTACCCACTGGGCCACCCTGCCGCAACAGATTCCAAATCAGACGTGTCAAAACTTGAAATTTATCATAAAATAACACACTGAATGTAATATTATACAAACAATGAGCTAAAAAGAATTGATGATGAAAATTTAATTATTTTCACATTCTTTTCGGTTGGATCAATAAATGTGTATATATGTTAAGATACGCTTAGCGGAGAAACCAAATTGGTTCATTTAAAAAAATATTTTTGAAATATATTGTACGCATAACAATTGATTAATGTTTCACGTGATCTCCTCAGCGGCGAAACTAATGAACTTATTGGTGGAAAAAAACATAAGGCTAATAACTCCTCTACAGTCATAGCTGTTAATGAATTGTCTAATGAAGTAACTTTGATTGATTGGCAATTTTTCAATTGTTGTCTGACTGTCAGTTGTCTATTCAAATTTAATTATTCTCATGTGAATATACTTACATTGTTATTCACTAATTATAAAAGATTGCTGTCAAATTATTATTGTTGGTTATTTTTTTGTTCACTTATACGCCATGCATATTACACGCTGTGTGGTTGACGCAATTGGTAGTATTAGCTGCCAATACCAAAAATCTTGAAAAATATGATTCAATTATGCAATAACTTTCTCAATTTTTGACAAAATTCCAAAATTTTTCATCAGCGTCGATTAGAAACGAATTATAACCAACGTGCGTTTAAGTTAAAAGGCTCGATTTAATCGCACTTGGGAGAAACGAATTTTATCTCCAAGAAAGCGTAAATTTATGCCGTATTTGGAATGTTTTTAAATATTAGAAGGGGGATTCAATATTCTGCATTGCAAGATGAACCTCCATTTAAAAAGTGCGCCCGAATAACGAATAAAAAGAACACACACGAGTTCTGAATTGACAGTATGAAAAAACACATTGCCTAGCAATAGTATAGCACACATTTCCATAATGGGAGAAATTCATTTGTCCAATCATTAAAAATCATTCACTACACATAGAGCAAAGTTATATATAATGCAGTCTCCCAAAATCGGCTATATAATACTAATTCAGGCATCCAAAAGTAGAGTTTGTTAAAAACTGCATATAAAATTTCATTAACAAATAAAAATTCTAAATGAATCAAAGCAGAACTGTTTGTGCCATTATACATAACAACAAAAACTTTACGGATAATCAATTTAGTATAGAAAAAATAGGAAGGAAGTGCAGTAGTTAGAAGACCACGAAGTCCTGGTTTTCGCGACACCAGAAAATTGTTCTAGAATGGAGTCTCTGAAAGGAAGTCTACATCGCGCTGATGTTTTTATTTTTATTCCCTGATCCATATAAAGTATTCGCTTACTTGGGCGCGTAGAATAATTGAATTTTTACACAAAATCTAATCTGACGTCAAGCGAACTGGTAGACATGTGAACGATATGCATCACAGTTAAAAGAAATATTAAAATGTATAAATCATTAAGCACTATGACTCCACGACTATATGGAAAACCCAAAAGTTACCAACTGCAGATCAACTAAAAAATTGGAACGCTTCGACTTGTTTTCACATGTAAACTCGCCACAATATAATCCGGCAAATGTTTTGTGCGAAATTCTACGAACTGTCAAAGAAATTGTAAGCACAGTACAGGATTTATTCTAGAAGCAGAAAAATATCATTACAATTGCCTAGATTTTTCTGCTGATACGATAATTTTTGCTTTTAATGGTATTGGGCTACAATGGTGACGTTTCAGCGCTGATTTTGTCTCACATACTGACCACACCATTAGAGGGAATCCAGACTAACATAGCCTCAATCCCCTCATCGGGAATGGGCAAATACCTGCTCACGCACAGTCCACCTATAACTATGAAATTCATAGTAACTTAGCATTGACGAATCAGTGTAATATACCAAAGTAATGAAATGTATGTGTGTTATTCATAATAGCCGTAAATTGAAAATCTTGCTTCCCATTGTTTCAACTTCTGTCTATAAACAAATCTGAAAACGTATGTGGAATGGTAAAGAATGACTGCTCTTACGTCCTTCTGCCTATTTAAAACATTAAGAGCCCCTTAGTTGCATTGATAACAGACGAACCACTTGAATTCAAGCATGAGTAATTATGTCAATTTAACGATATTGCATTTAGTTGATTTATCGTTCCATTTTGGCAAACCTTTGCATACATGTCATAACGATCACAAGTTAAAAATCAATAATTAAGGAGAGATCCTTGTACAAGAGATGGTTTAGATTTAACCATACCTATCAATGGAATCAAAGAAAATTTGCCTCGAGCAACAAACAAAATTGACAGATAATTTAAATTCAACTCAAAAAATGATAAAATTAGAGAATCAAGACCAGAAGTTATGAATATGCTTGAGTAAAAAGTGTTCAGAAATAATTGTAATTCTCAATTTTATTGAACTCTAGCATAAATTGAAATCCATGGTGTTCGTACAACGTACCGACTAGGCAACAATAGCGTTCGTACCATGTAGATTTTTAAAACCATAATGTTGGTATCGGTTACTGACACAATAGCCATAGTATTGGTACCCTTTACAGGCTTGGTATATATATTATGAATAATGAGTTGGCTTTTAAGTCGCATCGTCGAAGACTTTGTATGAAGTTAGTTCCACTACTGCAGGTTTACTCATTCGTATAGGAGATTGTACCGTCCAATTTTCTCACATTCCTCATCCAAATATATGGTGGGTAAAGGGCGTGATACTGGCTACTACTGAAGAGTCACCAGTAAGCACGAAACTTATGTGCAAGAGATTATACTTTCCGTTCATGCTGTCTTTGGTTTATCTTTCTGGTCATATTTAAACTAAATTGATATTAGATGCACAGCACCTAATAAACAATTGCAAACATATTAGTTCTCCGCCACAAACAGTATTTAACTATTCAAGCAATAACTTTTATAGACATTAAAATGGTAGTGCTCCGTGAGCAGTTTAGATGTTAGCCACATTTATGAAATTGTGCGATCACTGTAAAACTTTCGTATCTGAAACGAAAAAATGGAATCTGGTTATAAACCCAGCCAGCAAGTTAGTAAAAATCGTCGCAGAACATAGGCTGATTGAAGAGATGGAAGTAGTAAGAAGCACAATTCAAGACAATTTATATCAAAATGAACACTTAAATGCAAATTTGCGACCATGGAATTGACTACTTAATTTTAAACATGTGTAAAATGATCACTCTGCAACCGTTCTATAGGAATGAAGTGTCAAAAGCTATGATGAATGAATTATTTTGCACATCGCAAACGCCAATTTGCCTGTTTGACTTTAGCCTAATTTTCAAGCATACTAAGTTACACGATTAAACGCCAATTACAACTGACTCTTTTTTCCCTACTGCGTATAACCGGTAAATATAATTTTGGGTTAAATAATCAGATGAGAAGCCGTACCAGGGAGCACTTTTTCACAGAAAGTTATCTCCAATTATTGCAGAAGCGTCCTCGTTGTGCAGTCACCCCAGCCAGCCTATCTGGCGTAGCTGATCACATGAAACAATCATATAAATCGGAAACAGAAAGAAATAGGTAAATTTGCGAAACAAAAATGCCAAGCTTAAACATACACGCATATCAAAACACGATGTCAAGTTTGGTTATACCGTAAAGCATCTATTATTCGATTCCGGATGCAAATAATGCCTCATTATCTATAATACCACAAATTTAATCAGAATCTACAGTAATCTACTCGGTCATATTTACACATTTTTGTGTTTAAATTAACAGGTGCTCCGATAGTAACAATTTTGGGATCAATATCAGCGCAATCATCTTGATAAACATTGCCGAATAAACATGCATCAGAGAGGTCTTATCAAAAAATTATTAAATTCAGCCAAATTCAATGCTCTGCAGGCTAGACATATTGGAATGATAACCATATCATTTTTGATAATAATATATTCAAAATATCAACTACTATCGATATGGCAACAAGCCACTTAGTTTACATTGGTGAGAAAATGACATTGTATAAATTCGGTCAGAGTTTGGATAAGCATCAATACGTGCAATGGATAATTGTTTGCATGCACCAAACGCACTGCGTAAGACAGAGCATATCAGTAATTAAACGTTTTAGGAGAGATAAAGATATTGCACGATCAACCTTCTTATATATATAAACGATGACTAACATCAATGTTATTCTTTCACGAGAAATTTTATATACGCAATTACCTTTTACTGTTAAAACACCAGTTGCAACTAGGCAACAAATAAACTTCATTAAATAGAAGCAATTGTACTGGCTACGATAGCCTTTTCATTCGCTACAGAAAATGTGTTCGGGATATAACAGTTAAATACTGTTTGTTGCGGAGAGCTAATATATATGCATGTATGCATTAGATGTTGCGAACCTAGTAACAAATTAGTTCAGTTTTGATCAGAAGGATAATCCAAAGACAGCATGAACGGAAGTATAATCTCATGCACATTCGTTTCGTGCTTACTGGTGACTCATCAGTAGGAGCCGATATTACGCCCTTTAACCACTATATATTTGGATGAAGAATGTGGGATATTAGGACGGTACAATATGTTATTTTTAACATGATGACCTAAAATAATAGTGGATGATTATATGTCCAATGAACCACAATATTTTATGACAAAATTTTAATTTATATATATATATATATATATATATATATATATATATATATATATACTTACATTATATCACAGCTAAATATTGACACATGTTAGCAATTAACAGTCGAAGCTAATCAGCCTTATTTGACATTTATTACCGAATGTTATAACGATGACATCCATCATAGTCAACCAGGTCGCATGTTTGCATTCCCTTAGTTTAATTAATGCATTATTATTAGCATAATGTACTGCAATTTAAACGTACTCCTTTTACTTGGCTTATGATGTAATTAGCATGATAAATTCATGCATTTTTTGCACAAGTAATCATTTTGTGCATTACAAATGAAAGTTGAAGCTGCTATTTAATTAATCATTGTGCTGCTTTCATTTAAGGTAGTCTTATGCATAAATTGGTATTGCAAAAAATTACAAATTATCATTTATTCTCTCAGTTTAACAAAATAATATATTTTCCTTTTACAGAGAAACATTTAACTTTGTTTTAAAATTTTCAATAATTTAATTTTTTCTTGGTGGAAAATGATGCTCACAATATTAACAGGTTAACCATAGATTCAATGAAATGAACAAGTATTTAAAATTATTATTTATAAAATCAAGAGTTTATAATATTTCTGGGAATAGCATACATTTTCTGCATGGAAAATATTCGAATTTATTAGGAAGAACTTTATATGTACGTTTATCTGCTTCAGAAAGCAAAAATTCATACGGCAAAAGGCACAACGAATAAATTTCTTTTAGGTATAGGCTATAATAGATACTTAGCTTCTGTCATAGTTTAATTAATTTTATTTCTTTATGCAAATACTGAAAAAGGTTTGAGTGCAGTATATCCACACTGAAAATCCAATAAAAATAATAAACTAGAGTAAGAGCTTGATAGTAGGTTTAGTACTCGAAAAAAGACATTTTGACGACAGACATATATTTGCTTTATAAGAATTTTGAGAGAATAGAACACTTCAAGTCTTATCTCTTTAGAAAAATTGTCAATTTTTATACACCTTGAGTAGTATCGTCACCCTAGTATATTTCGTGTCAAATGAGATTTTGTAAAGCCGTATTATCAAAAAATGAACGGTTGTGGAACGGGTTTCTATATTCGTAAAGCGAAATTTTTCACTGATTGCTTTGTAGTGCTCAAAGTCTGCTGAACTACAAAGGTTGCTGCATCTTGTTATAGTCGACTAGTTCTCATTGACCGACATCTAAACTGTAAGCCAATTTACTTCATTATTGACACGGATAACCCAGTCCGATTAAAATGACTGCCCCCCACCCAAACCCCAGTTCTCTTGAACAAGTCTAGATAGGCAAACAACGGCATTAATAATAGGATTCGGAGAAAATCAAACAGCACATTGTCTTATATAGTCTGATCGTATAATTCCTGTCAACAATAGTTTTTATAAACTTTGTATGTTCCCATGAAAGTATAAAAGGTATAATTTGGCATGCTACCTATGAGTGGAAGCATAAAAACTCAACATAATAGTCTCTACGCAACTATCAATATCCACCTGAGTGTCCTATATCATGAATTAATTAAAATAACATCACAAAATATATACATGTATTTCAAATTTCAACAAGGAAGTCATAATTGATAATAAAATTATCCTCCCACGCTATATTTGTGGTCTAATTAATTAATAAATTTATTGAAATAATAAAAAAAATGTTATACGTCACAATGTTTAACCAGGCAGTCAGTCAGTTAAGTATTACTTCACTATTATGAGGTAGATTCATCCAGAGAGTCAGGTCGGTCCAGGTTCACTTCAACATGCTCCAGATAATTAAACGAACATTGGTTGCGCGGGCCGTGATAAAATTTACTATAATCAAGGTAGCGAATTTGATACAAATATCTGACCCATTAAGTACATACTTTTGTCAATATATATATATGAGTTCTCAATAAGGACAAAGCCAATCTACTGGTTGACATGCCTTTTGTACATTGTAAAATTATTAACATACGCTGACAAAATTAAGTACTTAATGAGTCAGGTGTTTATATCAAGTTCACAACCTTGATTATATAACATGCTCCAGATAAATGTTTTTGATTAGCTAAGCAAATAAATAATAATTTCGGTTGCTCATTCAGATCGCAGTACCTTACAGAATTGTCAGTGACACATCTAGTTCTGACACACAAATAAAGCATCATGCATATTAATTCTTACGAAAGCAAGAAAAAATGTAGGTACCTAATTATTTTTTAAACCAAGATTTATAAATTGCTGCATTTGTTTTATTGAACTGCGAATATTTAATGAATATTTTTTTAATTACGCATTAATACAGGAATATAATTAGAAAGAGAACCATATTTAAAACTCAATGTCTCGTGATCAGCTTCAGGTTTGTTAGTCTAAAAAATTGTGCCTGATAACAAAAAGCTTGCATAACTTTAGAAGAAGCGAATAAGCAAACAAGTGCGAGAAAAGAGGTCATTATATTGCGATATTTAAACATGATCTCTGAAACACAATTCCTGAGATTTGGCATCGATATAAAAAAATATAAAATGAGCTGATAAATAGTAAGTAGGCTTTTTATGGTTTTAAAATTGTAGAGGATACCTTTTTCAATGTTTTCATTTGAAAACCATTGCGAAGACATTTAATGAGTTTAAATTAACTTTCAGTTGTTTTCATTTTAAACCCATAACAGCAGAATCAATTTTTCTCTCTTATTACTTACAATTCGTTTATTCTGTGTACGAAGTAACAAGCTGGCCAGGATAACCAAATAAGAACAGCCCTTGTCTATACAAAACACGCCTCTGAGTTACGAAGTCGATACATTTAGCCGAACATAGTCCCTTCTTAATTAGATAGATCGTCCTTATTAGCCGGGTCTGCTATTGAAACCTACAAACACCGGCTGTTTCAATTCATTTTAATTCATTTACCTAGTGTACATTATGTAAACAATCAAAGGTATTAACTGGAATACAAGTATTAAACTGGTCGGCATCTACAGTGTGGATATGGTTACTGCTTGTAAGTAGCTAATAGATAAACTGGTTTCGAACTAAGATTGCTTGAACTATTTGTGTTCTGGACCGCAGCTCTATTCACTCAGTTGGCTTATTGCAATTTTACATAAGAATGAAATACGTAGTTTTTATTCCATATACTGCCCTAATTTTCTTATTTAACATAAATAATGGTTAATGCGTATATACATCTCCAGTTTTCTGTTCAGAAGTTCGTTATTTCTTAGAAAATAATCTGAACCATGTGCAAAAAGTCAAATGGGCACATGCTCAAATAAGAGTCGACATATTTTGATACGTATGTGGAAAATTTATTTTAAATTTTACGCTTGTTTCAAATGAAAATGAGGATAACTTGAGTAAACAGTTACTCGAAGAATATGATTCGACAGAAATCGCAGTTGCACAACTAAATGCGCACAAAATTATGCTTTATACATTAATGTTATATATTGAAATTTGGTTAAATGGTAGGATTTCGAATATATATAAATTTTGTCGGCATAAATTAACATTAAACAGGGTACTAAATGCCATTAGTCAAGCAGATCGTTTTGTTCCTTGTCGGAAACTCATTAATAACTTGCCTGTATTTACTGTAACCAAGGTACATATGCATCGGATACTTGCAGTCATCCACTGAGACTCAAATAAATTATAACCAAACGCTTTAACTAGTAAATAAGTCAAAATTTGACAGTGATTTCACAGTGGAAGAATGCAAGACTCTGAAAAAATGTGGTTCGATTGGAATACACGTTGCGGTAAATTTTGGCTAACAAATGACGACTTCTCAATAGGGAGGAAGACAGTCTACTTGATGAACTTTCTTTTGATAACATGTGCAGAGTTTAGATTATACTGGCAAAAAAATATATATGCATAATGATAGTTGAATAATTTAATATTGTTTATATTGTTTTAACCATAAAAGTGGGCATAAGCCAAGTGCAGTAAACTTTGTATAAAAGATTTGTATAATTTATATAAAATTGTCATATTGATCAGTTATTGTCTGAAATTTCAAACGTCATCCATCAGCAAGTGGCTTGTTCCACCCACTATGTATAATAACTTTAAATCAAGTTTACGAGCTTGAAGTAAACACCAATTGCATTGTATTTAACCAGTCGTCTTTATTTACCTTGCACGGTATGAATTTCTGTTCGTCATTAAGAATATTGCTCATTTTATGTGCTCCCTCATTAGAGAATTGAATCGCTTATATCTCACTTTAAAATGATCATAGGTAACATGGTGTTCAGTTTTACGTAGTGGACAAAACTCATCTTCTTTTGAAATCCCTGATGTAACAACTATGTGTAAACTCTCCTATGAGGCTTTTGTTCTCAACTCTGTCATCTGGTTCTTGTCGTTTAACAATATAAAACATTGTGGTCCAAACGATAAGACTTTTTATGTTTTTGATAGAGTCAACCGGTAAGAAGAAAGCCGTAAAAATGACGTTCCAGTTTTACGCCAATATACGGAGTTGAAATTAATATCAAAGAGATCTCAGTCACCTTCACCATTTTATCACTGTCACCGTATCGTCGAAACTAGGTGATTATTAGCACTTGATTAGGTGGTCGTCGTGAAGAATACCGATATTGGTGTCCATATTCGAGAGATCTGGTCAACCCACATTTTGTCATATTGTAAGCTCTGCTTCCTTATCTAAATTTCGTCAAATCCGTCTTAACATTTTCTTAGTTGCATTTGTCGATGGTGAAAGGCATAGGTTCTGAAATCTTCGAGGTCATTGATCATTTTCGATGCATTACAAATAAAATCTTTTCCTTTCACCGGCCTTACCAAATCTGTATTTCAGTGAACTGCAATGATTGATTTCTCGACATGATAATGGTGTCCCATGGCACAAGTTAATGTATACACTTAGCTCGTAGTCAGTAACTATTAAGCATACTTAAACTCTTATTTGTGAAATAATGCATGTGAGGAAGTGTATATTTATTATAATACAGACTGATATTGATAAAAGTGTGCTTAAAAAATCACAAATACAAATCGATCAACTAACAATGGAAGCACTATCGATGAGCCGCAGTTATGAAGTTCATCCTTCAGAAAAACACGATATTGATTTTGAAGCACTATTTAAATTACTACTTGAACAAACATTTCAATGCGTTTCAGGATATCAGCAGAAATGCAGCAATTAAATTACACGTGCTGATAAAGGCACGGGCGTTTCGCTAAAAGAAAAATCTAATTATTTACAAAGATGGAGAAAATGCTGAATAGTAATACAAAATTCTTGCGTCTAGAGGGTAAATCAGATGAAATAGACAATGTTGAGCGGAGGGTAATAAACGAAAATCAAATCGTAATCTATGACAATTTAATTGAAATGGCCGTTGCGCAGAAGCTCAGACCAGTTGCATAATCTGCACCCACAACGTAAGGAATACCAAAAGCAGACATAAAAACTGTCCTAGGAGGCCAATATAACCAATGTCCTACTGTTCGTTTGGCGGACTAGCTAAATGGTTATATACTGTTTGTTGCGGAGAGCTAATCTATATGCAATTTTGTATAAGGTGCTGCGCACCTAGTAACAAATTAGTTAAAATATGACAGGTAGGATAAACCAAAGTCAGCATGAACGGAAAGGGTAAACTCATTTGCACATTTGTTTCGTGCTACTGGTAACTCATCAGTAGCATATATTATATATTGTGAGTTGGCCTTGAAGTCGCATTGTCGAAAAATATATGAAGTTAGTTCAAAAAGTGCAGGTTTACATTTTCGTAAAGTAGATTGTACCGTTATTTTGTCCCGCATTCCTCATCTAAATATATAGTGGTAAGAGGGCGTAATACCGGTTCCTACTGATGAATCGCCAGTAAGCACGAAACGAATGTGCAAATCAGATTTTCACTTCTGCTCATGCTGAATTTTGTTTACCCCTCAGATCCTATACGAACTACTTTATTTCTTGGCAAGAAACACCTGAGACACAATGACGAAATTTTTTTCTCCATAACCTGGAACCAGTATACAAACTAATAGAAAAATATTCCATTTCCGAGTCCATTGAATTTGTTAACGGAATAAAGGATATTAATATTTAATATTAGATTATGACGTCGTTTGATATGATGTCTCCGTCTAAAAACGTTCCCATTAAAGAAACTAATGACATTTTAGATCCAGTACTGGAAAAAACATATTAATCTCACTGGTCCTAAGTAACACTCTATACAAATTTGTTTTGTAATACAGGAATGTTCTAGTTTCATTTTAATGTAAGTACCAATAAACAGGTTTGTAGTGTAACAATGAGGATCCCTTTACCTCCAGTGTAAACTGAGACTTTCAAACACCATTTTCAGAAGAGAACACTAAAGAGAGAAAGAAGCATATGTGAAAAATATATACATTATGTAGATATTTTCCCTTTTCTTAAAAACAGGTCGCAATCACGAATACTGCTTTAATGTTCAAATAAACACAAAATATAAGTTTCACGTCAGAGCATGAGAAAGTCTATTTTATACCATTTCTGGACTTAATACTAACGAAAGAGTTTAACAGTAAATAAGTTAGAACAATTTATTATAAACCAACTAGTCTGCATAGTATTTTAATTATAGTAGTATCACGTCTTTCAAAATAAATTATCAACAGATCGCGGATGGTTTTATAAAATTGACAGAAAGTGTAGTTCAGATTCAAAAGGCGACGAAAATACGAAAACAAAAAACGATCTAATGTCAAATAGCTATATAGGACAACTAATTGAGGCAATTGTAAAAAGAAGAGATCAAAGTAAGCAGACGATTTTAGGAATCGAAAAGAAAGTAATCTAAATGAATATCCCATTTAAGTGAGACCATGCTTACCATACAAAGCATAAATTTGAGCCATTTATATTGCGCGTAGTAAATTCAGCTACACTAAATATTTTAATTACATTTACCACCAATTAAAGATATACAAACGTTAACGTCAGCATCAAACGTTATTTAGCAATATATATATATATATATATATATATATATATATATATATATATATATATATATATATATTCTTATAATTAGGAAAACAAATACATAAATAACAAAGTGGATAAAGGCCATTTATTTCGTGAATACTAAACATCTCTTATACAATCATACATATTTATACATTTTGGGTTTTCAATTGATTATGCTATTGGTAACAAATCTGACTCGTTATTACTGTTGTTTCTTGTTTTGACTAGTTGGTGAGTGTGTATGCGTTTGTGTTTGTGTTGTGTAGGCGTGTTTGTATGTAAAGGTCATTCTCGCAGTATTGCGAAGTGATGTCTGAGATCTTGTCATTATTGTTTTGGTATCTTGAGAGTTAGCCAGAATATTTATACATCGCAATTTAATCGTCCGTTTTATATCAAGTGGTTAATAAGTCCGCAATTGAAGAAACCATTAGTGAAACCTCACAAGTGTGCTTTGCAGATATAGCTTATACATTAATTATATAATGCACTAACTAAAGTAAGCTAGCAAAATATGAAATTTAATGAATAAACAAACTCCAGCCTGACTTACTCAAGCAGAAAAGACATGTTCGTATACAGAGCCAAAACTAAATTTGATGCGTACAAAATTTTGGTTGTTTCTGTATTTTACACATCCTGTTTCAATTTTCTGTATATATATATATATATATATATATATAATTTGTAGATATTGGAGGAGATAAGAAAAAAACTGTTCTTCTAGCCGATAAAATTTATTTTTACCTGTATAAACGAGGAGGTTATTAAAAATTTAGTTTGAGCTCGCATTCCCAAAGAATTTTTCAAGAGACTAGAATCGCTTTGAGCGTTCTACAATGTGTCTCGCATGGGTCATATTTTCAAAAACGGATGATTCTCCACTAATCATGTCAGGTATTTTGTTTCATTTCAGGTATCCAGTTTTGCATCGAAAGCCTTACTTAATTGTGTCTTTAAACATTCATTGGGAATACGCTAGGCTCTGTGTATTCCACGGGATTCTTCTTATCGAAAGCGTATGTGTCAATCCTCGACCATTTTTGTAATAGAAATAATGATTGCTTCGGAAATCCCAGTGATTTCTAGTGATCAAAATTCCGGTATAGGCCTGGATTGTGCGAGAATCGTAGCGAAGTTAGCCGATTTGTGCGCGCCGAATACGAGCAGTTTGCTATTTTTCAACATTATTTTCCGCTTCTTTAGTATCCAATTTGTGCACATTCCTCATCATAATTTTCGCTGCCAATGTGTCTGCATTTTGAGCCAGCGTTTTACAGGTTTTATGCAAATATGTAAGCTGTCCCATTGCATTCTTTTAATTCAAGCTATTCTAAATTGATTATGCTGCTCTGTAGGAGCCTACTTAATTAATTCTTCTGCTTAAAAATATGTCTGCATGTTGATCAAATGTTAAGCGAGTTTTCCTGAAGCTTCGTCTGCTGACACGTTTGCAGCTTCATTTCTCAAATTTTCCCCAAATGGATTTGTTGCCTATTCCATAGCTAGTTTAGGCAACATTTCGGGGCAAATATGTACGCATTTTTATCAAGCATTTGAAATATTTCTAGCAACATAATTTGCAAACCCTTTTGAATCCTATTTGCTTTCGTTACTCACAATATTTCTTGTTGTCGGTTTCTGTGCCACTTTGGTCCTTTACATCGCTGCAAATATGTCTGCCTATAGAGCAAGCGTTTTGCAGGTATTTAGCAAATTTTATTGCAGCCTCTTCCCTTATGTTTAGCAAAATTGGTTTTGTTCCCAGTATCACAACTGATTTAGAAACTTATACCCTGCATATCGGTTTGCGACCCTTTTTCGTACACTTCACTCACATTCTTAGCAGAATGAATTGCTGTCTTTCTCGGAGTTAGTTTAGCTAATTTTTTCGCCGGAGAGTTGTCTCGACTTTGAGCTAGACTTTAGCTATTTTTATGCTACACTGTTTGATGGCCGTGTGTAATGTTTTGCTATTTACTGCACAAATCATATACCTGACAGATTCGGAGTCAGTTTAATCAATTGTTTCGCTACAAATATAACTGCATGATGAACAAGCGTCTTGCCACTGTTTCACAACATTTTGTGCAGCCCTACCTACATCCATTTTGACAGTGTCCTTCACGAATCTTTATGCCTATTTCTGAGCCGAGTTTTCAATGTTTTCGTTGCAAATACATCTGCAGGTTGAGTCCGCGTTTTGCAGGTTGCTTTCACACTTTTTGCACAACTCATTTTACAGTCTGTTTTTTCACGTTCTTTACAGTGTTTTACTGCCTATTTCGGAGCCAGCCTGGTAAATTTTTATCGCAGCAATAACGTTTGCAAATAGCGCAAAAATCTTTCCCTTTTTACCACTCTTTTTCGCTACAAATATGTCTGCATGTGAAGCATATGCTTTGCTGGATTTTTTGCACGATCTTCACAAATGGTTTAACCACCCGTTTCTGAGCCAGTTTAGCAGATTTGTTCGCTACAAATGTGGCAGCAATTTCATCAAGCCACAACTTACGCTTTCTTTTCGATTAATTTTCATACAAATGTTTATGCAACACGTTCCCTAGCCCATATAGCCAATTTACTGTCTAGAAATGACTGCGTGTCGCGCAAGCCTTTCAAAAAAGATTTTTATCAATTTTGTTGACGGCCCATTTTGAAGAATATTTCCTCACGTTCCCCACATTTTCTTTTGCTGCTAGCTTCTGATGCAGTTTAGCCAATTTCTTTTCCGCAAACATGTATGCATGTGATTTGAGCGTTTTTCTGGTTCTGTTGCAACGTTTTATGCAGCCTAATATCCATCATTCTTGACAAAGAAATTGAATTCCTGGTTCCGAGACAATTAATCGATGAAAATATATCTGCAGGATGAACGAACGTTTACTATAATCAAGATTGCGATCTTGATATAAATACCTGACCTATAAAGTACATACACTTGTCAGTATAAACAAAAAATTGTATAGTGTAGAAAAGGCAATTCATCCAGCAGACCGGTTTCGTCCTTATTGGGAACTCATCATGTACTGGCCAGAATTTTCCGCGGACAGGACTCGAACCTGGGCACGTCTGCTTTGGAATCTGGTGCTCTAACCACTGAGCCCTCCTGCTGAACACAGTTATATACTAACTAATGTAACTTGGTTACTTTATATTTCCTTTAGGTGGAGCTAATATGGCATCCATTTAGACCCAAAGATCCAACTAACCATCCCCAATCTGTCATTACTGAACAGACACCACAATACATGGGGGAAGTGGTATTGAAATAAACATTTATATAATTAAACGAACCTTGGTTGCGCGGGTGGTGATAACAATTATTATAATCAAGGTTGCGGTCTTGATATAAACACCTGACCCATTAATTACTTACATATGTCAGTATAAACTAAGAATTGAAAGGTGTAGGAAAGGCAATTCATCCAGCAGACCGGTTTCGTCCTTATTGGGAACTCATCATGTACTGGCCAGAATTTGTCGCGGACGGGACTCGAACCTGGGCACGTCTGCTTCGGAATCTGATGCTCTAACCACTGAGCCATCATGCCGTACACAACGCTACATACAATTTTCAGTTATATACTAACTAATGTAACTTGGTTATTCTATTTTTCCTTTAGGTGGAGCTCATATGGCATCCATTTAGACCCAAAGTTCCAATCTGTTGTTATTCTACAGACATCCCACAAAATGGAAAAGTGGTATTGATATGAGCATTCATATAACAAGAACGAAACCAGTCTGCTGGATGAATTGTATTTTCTTCACTATAAAATTCTTAGTTTATATTGACAAATATATGTACTCAGTGGATCAGGTATTTATATCAAGATAGCAACCTTGATCACGCTCACGACAAGTTTTTCGTTGCCTCTTCCGGAGCCAATTTAACCGGTATTTCCATTATAATTATGCCAGCATTTGGAGCAAGTGTTTTTGCAGCTATTTCAAAATATTTTTTTAGCCTATTTTACCTCCTATTTGATCACGTTCTTCACACATTTTCGATGTCGTTTTTGGAACCAGGCTGAACAAGCCTTTTGCTGGTTTTTATGCAGCACTATTTAAAGCCCATTTTACAGCCTGTTTTCTCACTTACTTGGCAAATGAATTTCTTGTCTTTATCCAAGACAAGCGTAACAAGGCAAAATATTTTTCTTCCTTTTTCGCAGGCTGTTTACCGAATTATTTCGCGGCATATTTGTCTTCATCTTGAGCAAACGCTTTTCTGGTTTTATAGAATCTAATTGCAGCCAGTGATCCAACATTCTTTACAAATTATATTTCGAACACTATCGTTTCGTGTTTATTGGTGACTCAACAGTACGAGCCGGTATTACGCCTTTTACCCATCATATATCTGGGTGAGAAATGTTGTAAAATATGACGGTACAATCCCCTGTACGAATGTGTAAATCTGCAGTATTAAAGCTAACTTCATATAATGTCTTAGACAATGCGACTTCAAAGACATCTCACTATATATTATATATACACCAAGTCTGTAAATGATACGAACACTATGGCTATTGTGTTGGTTTCCGATACCAACATTTTGGTACCGAAAAAGTAAATGGCACCAGCATAATAGATTACAGTGTATGCTATAGTTGCCAAAATTGAGAATTACAATTATTTCTGACCACCTGTTATTTCAGCAAATCCATACACTCTGGCCTTGACTCATAAATTTTATCAGACTGAGCAACAAGCTCTCATCAAGTAGTAAAATTTTCTTTATGATCTTCAGGATCTGTGACCATTTGGTACCTTATTGCAGAACCATATTCTAGTGTATGGACATTTGTAGGAACGTAGGACATAGTGAAAGAATAATCGTAAAATAGTAACTAAAAGTATTGTTATTGCTTGTTTGGCCAATAAAAAGACATGTAACTCTGACGCTTTCAAATACGTAAAGTGATTTACCGCCTGATAGCCCACGTTTCGCATTTTTTTTCATTTAAGCTAACCTACGTGACTCAAAACGTCCTGACATTTTTGGACAAAATTCACCTAATATTTTATACAACAAACAATGGGAAGTTGGATACGCACACGCTGAGACACGCACACAGACGCAAAAAAAAATTTATAACTCTCCTTCTGGTCATATTTGAATTATTATTTTACTTAGTGTGCAACACCAAATACGTAATTGCACACACATTAGTTGTCCGCCACAAACAGTATCTAACTGTTATATATTTAATTGAATAATGTCACGATTACCGCATAGTGTGATAACTCATATCGATAAAGTCCAGACTGTATGTATTTGCTGGAGTGATAGGTGTTCAGAAGTAGTTTTAATTCTCATTTTTGGTGAAATTTAGCACACATTACAGTCAATTGCGTAGGTACCATGCACGTTTGCGGTACCATAATGTTGGTATCGGATACCAACACAACAGCCAGTGTTGGTACCCTTTACAGATATGGTTTATATATTAAAAAGAGCTAGCTTTGAAGTCGCGTAAGCAGACTTTATTTGATGTTAGTTTCACAACTGCAGGTTTACACATTCGTATATGAGATTGTAGCGTCCTATTTTCCTACATTTCTCAGTCAAATATATAATGAGTAAAGGACGTAATACCAGCTCCTACTGCTGAATCGCCAGTAAGCACGAATCAAATGTGCACCAGATTATACTTTCCGTTGATGCTGTCTTTGGTTTCACCTTTTGCTCATATTTTAATTAATTTGTTTCTAGGTGCGCAACTCTTAATACACAATTGCATACATAATAGTTCTCCGCCACAAACAGTATCTAACTTTTATATATGTCGGACTGTTTCGGACCAAGCTTTGGCACAAATTTGCCTGTGTTGTACAAGCATTCTAAAACTGTTTTGGTAGTATTGTTCTCAGTTTCTTTTGCATATTATTTTCACACTTTTCTAACAAATGTTTCTTCTGCTTGATTCTGAGCTAGTTTAGCCATTTATTTAGTTACAAATGTCTGCATATAAAGCAAGCGTTTTAAAGTTTCGTAGAAAATATTTTTTGGAGTCCTTTATGCTCCAAATTTGATTATGTTCTTTATAAATTGCTTTGAAATCTGTTTCGGAGCGAGATATTCCCATTATTTTGCTCAAAATATGTATGAATGTTGAGCAAGCGTTTTGAATTTTATTTTGAAAATTTGGTTGCAAACCCTTAAACGGCCTCTTTATTCACGTTCTTGGCAATATACGTTGCTGGTTTATTCATGCCCAGTTTAGCCAATATTTCGCTACAAATTAACTTGTCTGTAGAGCAAATAAATAAATATCTCTTCTTGTCGTTTCACCGAATAAACATTCATTATCAAATGATCAATAGTTGCGTGGGTAATGAGAAAATTTGTTTAAACCAAATTTACGATTTCTATATAAACCACAATCTCATTATATATATATATATATATATATATATATTTCAGTATAAATTAAGCATTGTAGAATAGGTAATTCATCCAGTAGGCAGGTTCTGTCCTTATTGGGAACTCTTTAAGTATTTTTCGTAACTAGCCGCGGATAGGGATCGAATCCTGACACGTCTGCTTCGCAGTCTACTGCAAAATACATGCAGTTTTCAGTTATGAACTAACTTGTGAATTTTTTGGTTGGCCTGGCAATCATGTAGAGCCTACGTAGCATCTCCTTAGACCTAAAGTTCCAACTAGCCATCTCCAATCGATCGTTATTGAATATACACCACGCTACTTGGAGAAGTGGTACTGATCTGAACATTTATAACTAAATGATCATTAGTTGCGCCGGCGGTTATGGTAACGATGGAAATTTGGATCAGAGGAAATGCCATACAGGCTCTACCTGAAGGAAAATCTCACCAAAAAATGTTATGTTTTGAAGGGTTGTTGCGCAGTGCGAGCTTGATTCGATGAATTACCGCGAGTTGCGTTCGCGGTTTGTTGCTTTGCACTACATTTGCTTAAATCTGCCATTGTCAGTATTGTGCTGTCAGTATAGTGGCCTGATAATGGTGCTGGAAATAACGCGCCGAAACGTCGCCAGTAGACCAAAATTGTATAACACCGCATTGGTTAGTATGAACGATGTTGAAGCCTTCGGAAGAAAGAGACGAATACGCACCCAGCCTGATCGAAGACAAAACAGATTAACACGTGGAAACAGGGATCATTGGGATCTTGGTGAAACTGATAGTGCAAAGCCACAACCCGCGAACACAACTCACGGTAAGTCATCAAAAAATGTTATTTTCAAATTGAAAATTGTTTTTGGCCTATGACAGAATGGAATAATCGCTTTTTTCTATTTTATACAATACTTAGTTCATCCTGACAAATGTGTATAAATATAATGGGATTGGTGTTTATATCATGATCAAAACTTTGATTTAAATAAAACCCTCTCTGTGTGTGTGTGTGTGTGTGTGTGTGTGTATGTGTACACGTTAATCGAACTGAGTTTACAGTAAATCCTCCCAGATTTAGTCGTTTCGATAGATAAAAACTCATCGTGTGTGCGTTTGTGTGTGAACATGCTTTAATAACACCTACGTCATCTGAAAATCTAATAGCTTGCACACGCACGTTCGTCGTATTTACACTTCATTAATTACATGCCATTTGCACATCAATGTCTTTGACAACTTTTTATTCTCCATATTTTGTATGTCGCTCCTAAGCGTGTGTTAGTAATTTGGGAATTCTTGGCAAGATAAACTGTCAGAGGCTAGCAATAATAGTGTGAATAAAGTGAGTGAGGTCATAAAAAAGAGCTATAGGAATTTATCTGCACAAAGAAGGATTATGGTAATACTTTGAAAACAGCCCATAGTTAACATAAATGTCAATAAAAAGTGATTTTTCCATGAGAGACCTTAGTTAATTATATACAGTAAGATAACAAGAACCTATGGTTGAAGTATCTATGATAGTAGATTAAAATGTTCACTAGGTCTATTTTATTAAATATCACCGAAGTTTAAATTAATTTATATTTTACAGTCATAAACAGTTAATTCTAATCCAAGATTCTTAAAATTTCAATGTGTTCCAGAAAATAGTGACTATTCAACTCTTGCTTCATTTTACGTCATCCCTCCATTAAATTTCAACGGAATACATAATTAATCTTATAGATCTATTCCGTCTAGATATAGATATGCATCGATAATGATCTCAGTTTCCACTGTATCACGTGTAAGGTCCAACCTATTAACCTGTCCACGGATGTATACGCGTTTATTTTCCCATCTTATCTTAATCGGGCTCATGCCTACACCCCATATACATAAGTTTATGGTCCTCGCAAATAAATAAATACATTCCTGATGTATGTAACGCTTCTTTTTTGGTTCTGAAGTTTGACAGCCAGCATAATGGGTTGTTGTAAAGTCGTCCGTTTGTTAAATTTAAATGCATTCAATCAAAACACACTAATATAACTTCTTCAAATTTGCGAATAAAACTAACGAAACACAATTTTAGCCTACTTGAATGAGGTAGTTGGTAGAATTCTTACTCAACAAACAACCAAAAAGGAGTACTAATACAAAGTTATAGACAGACGTAGAAATTGAATTTTGAGATGGCGCAACGATCTGATTTGTACTTCAACTTTTAAAAAATATTAACATAATCAAGGTTGCGATCTTCATATAAGCACCTGAACCATTAATTTCTTACATATACCAGCATAAACTAAGAATAATATAGTACAGAAAATGCAATTCATCCAGTAGACCGGTTTCGTACTTATTTGGAATGCAGCACGTACTAGCCAGAATTTGCGGAAGACAGGGCTCGAAACTAGGCACGTCTGCTTCAGGATCTGGTGCCCTAACCACCGCGGTAAATTCTGGCCAGTACGTGATGAGTTCCCAATAAGAACGAAACCGGTCTTCTGGATGAATTGCTTTTACTACACTAGACAATTCGTAGTTTATACTGACATATGTAAGTAATTAATGGATCAGGTGCTCATATCAAGCTCACAACCTTGATTATAATAATTTTATCACCGCCCGCGCAACTAATGTTCGTTCAATTTTTAAAAAAAATTTTTGATTCCATTAACACGCGAATAATTTTGTTGAAACTCCAGTACGAAGTCTTAAATATATACACACAAAAGTGTGGCGATTTTATTAAAAACATTTAAATGAAATTTTAAATTTAAATTGCCTATCTTCAGGGAAATAAAATTGTCTATTAAACAAGGTTCGGATTTATATCGGTCCTTCAACAGACAAAAGGAAAATAGCACAAAACGTGCTTTCTGTGTGACCAAATATACGTTCACTTTGCATTTTGTAAAAAGTATCAGGTAGAATGGTTAATGCTGTCAGACACGAAGATTATGCACTGATCCAAATTACAATTTCAATTTTTAACGTGAACAATTATTTCGTTTATGTAATTAATAAGAAGGCATGAGAAAAGGCGTTTTCTTCAACTCAAACTCCAATCCTGCTGTGCATCATAAAACCACAAAAACCGATTTATGAGCAACACCATGTGAGTTTACGACGCAATTGACAAAAGAACTTCACGTAAGGCGTTCGCATCGCTGCTCGTTAACTTATCTATGGCGTCATCAACTGCACACATCACCTCATCTTTCAGTCCAGAATTGAGCTCTAATCTTGGGTTTGATTGTTCAGAGAATTTCTCCAAATAATTGTCTAGACAATTAATTAACCCTTCGTGGAGTGTATCTGCCACGCGGACGGCAACCGGCTGTTTACTGATGATTTTGATATCGTCTTCCTTTATAGCACAAATAAAAATGCAAATCCTATAAATTTATACAACTTTTAGAAAACAGCATTACAAATTTGCTAAACTTCACATTTTTATCTTCGGAGTTTTAAAACTTCATTGACTCTCGTTATTCAGATTAGTATTTAAGTTACACAATCATCGATTGCGAGGGCGATGATAACAAAATATATGCATGTATGTAGTCATACACTAGCCAAACTACCGATAATCACGCGTACTGACACGTTTGGACATCCCATGATTATCACCGGAGCACGAAATAAAATTATCTAAAACGGATCAAATCTCAAGGTATGTATGACGGCTTTCTCTCCAAGTAGTCTAGCAGTCATTTCACATTACGAGAAATTTAGACTGACAAATTTATGGGTAATCTCCAATATAAAAATTTCGAGACGTTCACACCAAGTATGTAAGTAATACAGTAAAACAAGTTTGATTGCGCGCATAATGATAGCTATATGCTGAAGATACAATTGATAAATCACCTGCACAAAATTTACCGAAAAAATAGTTCAAATCGAACAGAAAAAAAGAAATTATGCTTAATTTAAAAAGTTGAATAATATTAATGAATATATATGTGAAATATATTGACATGACTAATGACGGAATATTCCAAATATGCACTGCACCATGGTTTAATCAATACTGCGTAACTTCTCTGTGTTATGCCAAGCTGCTCTCAACAGTAATCGAATTTAGGATGTTTATGTACGATCATTAAGTTTATACACTACGCCATGACTCACGTAATTTATATCTCGTTGGACTTTATACCAACTTAACACAAGAGAAATATTCAAAACTTTACATATATGTTCGAAATTGTATTTACACAAGTAATTAATGAGCAACTGCTGCTCTCTTGGTAAATAAAATCACGTACACTAAATGTATCACCAATCGTTTAGTTCCCTATATAAATTATATTCGAAGCTTAATAAATTTGGACTGGTTAAATACAAAATGATTGGTGTATAAATTAAGCTTGCAAACTTGAATTAAAGAATTTTTATCACCAACGGCGCAATCAGTGATTGTTTTAATTGTATAGCTTATATACATATATATTGAAAGCTGCAGAACTTCAATGTTCGTGACTGCATAGAAATCATACAACCTATATTTCCAGTCAAGTGCAATTTATGCGACACTACTAGAGGTGAGAGGCGCGTATTAAAATTTTCTTTCCATAAATGTGCATTGAAATTTTATCTTCGCTAATCAGTTGGCCGTCTTACTCTGATGATCATCATGGAAGGTCGAAACGCGTCATTGAGTGTGACCTCCGACTGATTTGCTATGTTGTGCGACGTATTAAATACACGGGTACGTGCTTATCCGAAGTACACAAACTTGGTTTAAGGAATCAGCCATTGTTTAATGGAATAACTTGTTTCCTAACGGAAAAGCAGTATTTTGAAATGATTTACTAATCCTGAAGGACAATTGTTTCTTCTTTTATTCCATTTCACATTATCAAATCATGTTTTTGTCGGTATTTCAATCAACCATGCCCGCTGTCTTTTATATAACCCCGTTCATAATAGTTCATAATTTGTTAGAAAAAACAATACAGAGTCTAAATTTAAATACGTTTATAAACATTTTTTATACTCAGATGCAAATATCTCTTTGACAAAATAGTTTTTTATGCATAAAACTGTGGCAAAGTATATGCATACACACAAACCCGCCTCTACACATACATGACAGTTGCGAGCTGTTAAGTATATACTACGATACATGAATTTCTTTCATAAACGAGTGGGAACTTCGCAGTTCATGCAGGTTAAAACTGTTGAAGTATAATTAATTTTAGTTATAAAGAAATGAAGTAAACCTTAGCAGTCCATGGAATAAAATAATTCAAACAGTGAAAAGAAGCAACACTGGTTAAACGATATCTATTAAAAACCAAAAAATTAGATGACCTCACAAACTACTAAGAGGTCAGCTGGCCGATAAGTCGTAGTTTTACAATAGTACCAAATAACGTTAATTAGAAATAATTTACCTCAGATGCGCAGTCCTCCCGCGTAGATAACAGTCTATCCATGCTCAACCAAGTACTTTCCAACTTCTCATCTATAGCTGCCTGCATTTCTGCTCTCTTTAATACGTCATCAGGCAATCCTGCAATTTTGGCCACCTCCAAACCATAGCTACACTCACAAACACCTGCCGCGTAGTAAACAAAATCGAAGTGATTGTTACAAATCAAATGTAATTTAATAGCAAACCTAGACAAGAAAATTTCAACGGAATGTAAAAAAAGAAATAATTAGTAAAAAAAGGAATGATTAATATTTTAAATTCCCAACGTCAAACCGACTAAACATTTAAAATTCTACGATCAGAGAAGAATAATTTATTACAGTTATGACGACGTGAAAATTGACTTAATGGCTTTACACAAAAGTGTATTAAAAACATTACAAAGAGCTCCACTGACAACTTTAAGAAATATAAAGTTCTTTCAATTCATTAAAGCCTGATCTCGACACTGCATTCACTTACTTCGAAATTGTGATAACCAATATAATATTAACTGAGGAGCACAAAAATCAGTTCTGAACCATGAAATCTATATATATATATATATATATATATATATATATATATATATATATATATATATATAACTTGCCAATAGGCTGTATGTATTTCAAGTTCTACACCCTTTTTCAATTAGTGGATTATCTGATGACGCGCTACAAATGTACACTACTCGCGCTCCATAGCTGTTAGCGCCTGTTCAGCTTTGCAAATCAATGCATTTGTTCGGTTTAGTTTAGATCCTTGTCGGCTGAGCATCACGAGACATTGCTCAAGAGCAAAATTTAGGAGCCAACAATGTTATATGGCTGTTTAGATACAGCTTGTGACGGAGAAATAATAAGTACAGTACAATTTCCTAATTGTATCATCCTATTTTCCAAACTCCTACTGATGAGTCGTAGGTAAGCACGACATGAATTTGCACGATTATACTTTCCGTTCATGCTGCATTTTGTTTATCATGTTGGTCATACTTTACCTAATTCGTTATTAGGTGCACAACACCTAATACACGACTGCTCTTTGAATTACCATCAATATCAGTTAAATTTGTTGTGTCACTGTTTGAGAAGGCTACCAAAGCAACTCTGGTGGATGATTGGAATGCCAGGAATTCGCGATATCTTTTACCTGATCACGCCACACAGCATCTTTAGTAACTAAATGGCATTTGACTGGGCGAGTGTGCGGGTCTAGCGGAAAAAAGAATTCAGTGTAGATGTCTGATTAATTAGGCTTTTTTGGCATAGGATCCTTTGGAACCAATCGTGTTAGAGATCTAGAGAGAGTTTTATATATGTATCTAAGGTTATCATAATGTTTTGTAGCATACAACGTCTACGAGAATGTAGCTCCTTCTTCTGTTGAAGTCAGGAGCAAACTCGTGGTGTTAAGTATCCTGTAAGCAATAAACACAAAATTAATGGAGCTTAAAAATACTGTTTAGGCTACCGTTTGTATCAATTGGCTCTCCTAACTTGTTATAGGGTTCACTACACCTAAAACATAAATGCCATTGTGTAATTCGTTAAGGTTTTTTTGTACACTGCATGCAGCCAGAACTGCCCACATTACACGGTAAAGCAATAATTTTAAAAGGATAAATAAAGAACATGTGATTTATTGTTTTTTCCATTTGAGGACATGAAAGAAATAAGACTTAGTAATTAATTAGATAATTAATACAGGCATATATCCACTGACGCTCATCCTAAACATTATTTTCTAAAATTTAGTTTCAACGTTTCATGAGTCAATACACCTACGAATTGTGAAAAATATTATAGTTTATAAGCTTGGCCCGTAGCCATAGAAATTCCGGCTTGACGACCGGCGGGCTCAAGCTAGTCGACCCGGGATTGGTAACATGAACCTTGCCGGGCCATAAAGGGACAGCCATCATCCCGTTTCATGTGAAGCCTCGAGTTTGGTCTAACTGCACTGTAACTTTTTGTTAAATGTGTAGTGACGGAATGAGAGCAAGCGTTCCAGACGTGAGGGGCAAGTTTCGGCTGCTGAAGGAAACTCTGGCCACTGGCATCTGGGCAGATAGTGCTCATCAGCTTTGGTTGGCAGACTATCTAGGAGAAGGAAAACTCAGAATAAAAACCATCACTAGGAATGGGCGACCTAGTGTTCTTTTACAGTCCACATATAACCATGACAAGTACAACTTACAATAATTACATACTGCATCGGCCGTCGCGCAGTATAAAAAGGGTCGCCTTATCTGCTGAGCCGTGCAGGGTGGATAAGCGAAAACAGGCTACTGCAGGCAACTCCAACTCTATATTCGATTCTGCGTCCTTTCCTTCCCCTTCCTCTTCTCAATCTTACAATAACTCTCTTTTAGATACTATAAATATGGTTGGTTTAGATCATAACACTGAGCCCAATACTAGGTTGCCAAATATCGAAAATGGTTCTAGTAGACGATCATTCATTAAACCTAAGTTAGGTTTTAACGTAGGCGCATTTAATGTGCGAACATTAAAACAACTTGGACAGCAAGAATCTCTTGCTCGTACGTTGGATAAATTAGAAATCGACATATGTTGCGTATCTGAAACCAGAATACAGGATCCTACGTGTATTACAGAACTAGTTGCACCATCCCTATCTACGCGTTATTGGCTTCGAACATCTGGTTCCACAGAGTCCTCTCAAGCCGGTAAATGGGGCGTTGGTATTGCCCTTAGCGCGCGAGCTGAAGCTTGCTTAATTGAATGGATCCCTTTAAATAGTCGATTGTGTGCGGCACGTTTAAATACATCTACTAAAATCAAAGCAAAAAACCGTTATCATCGTTGCCTCTTCGTTGTATCTGCATATGCTCCTACCGATTGCAGCACAGAAGAAAGCAAGGACGCTTTTTACTCCGAATTAAGCTCCTTACTAAGTAAAGCACGAAGTTCGGATATAGTCCTGGTTATGGGTGACATGAATGCTCAAGTTGGTCGCTTAAGCTAACACAGAATTTCATTTAGGTGGAAGATACACTCTAAGCTCGACTCGCAATGATAATGGTGAACGGCTTTTGGATAGCTGCGCTGAACATAGACTATATTTAAGTAGTACAAATTTCAGACGTAGTGTTAGACGTTGTGCTACATGGCGTCCTCCAGCACCCGGACAACGGTGGACTCAAATAGATCATGTAGCAATTAGTTATAGATGGCGTGGTTGCATCCAGGATTGTCGCTCTTTTTGGAACACTTATGTCGACTCGGACCATGCACTTATCCGTTGTAGATTTGCTCTAAAATTTTCCGGGAAAATAATTAAGAATAAACCCCAAATTGATGTAGGCAAACTCGAACAACCGTCCATCCGACAAAACTATGAAAATATTCTAAAGGCTAATCTAACTGGTCTGAATAGCGAAAATCCGAATATACTTTGGTCCAAGATAAGTTCCACTATGCACAATGCAGGTACTACTGTATGTGGCATAGCAGGCCCCCGTAGAAATAATCACTGGCTCTCTGTAAAATCTATGGAGATACTCGAAATAAGGCGCCAAATTCCACCTGGCTCGACTCATAATAATACCCGTCGCAATATAAGACGCCAACTTAAGCGCAGTCTAAAAGGCGATCTCGAAAACTTTGGAACAGAAAGGCTGAAGAAATGGAAGTAGCTTTCGCGTCAGGTAATAGTCGCTGTTTGTTCCAACTTATCCGCACAACAGGTCCGAGAAAGTTAAAAGTTAGCGAAACTATAAATGATAGTAACAACGAATTAATAACCGATAAAATAAGTCGTCTTGACAGGTGGGCTGAACACTTTAGAGATCAATTTTCTTGGCCACCCGCGTCAGTTCCGCTTCCCGAAAGCATGTCTGCATCAACAGTGTGGAATGTTAGTCCCGAAGAACCATCCGAGTTAGAAGTACGCGATGCAATCCTATCTCTTAAGCGCCGCAAAGCCGCCGGCCCCGATGATCTGCTTCCGGGATTGTTTAAGGATGGTGGCGATATAATTTCAGGAGCGTTGACCAAACTTTTTCATACTATATGGAATGAGGAAACCGTACCACTTGACTGGAATGAGTCGACCATCATTCCCATCTTCAAAAAAGGCAATCGTAATTCGTGCGATAACCATCGTGGTATAAGTTTGACTCCGGTCGTATCAAGGTTATTTGCTTCGATTATCCTACGTCGTCTTAGCGCTTCACGTGAATCACATACAAGAGAAGAACAGGCCGGATTCCGCGCAGGCCGAGGTTGTACAGATTATATTTTTACGTTAAAGCAAGTTTCCCAACAGAGACATTTATATCACCGTCCCACGATAGTCGTCTTTCTAGACTTCAAGGGTGCATTTGATTCGGTGGGTCGCAATTTTTTATTCCATATCTTATCGAAAAGCGGTGTGCCCACAAAATTTGTTAATATTATACGAGCTCTCTACACAAATACGTCTGGTCGCGTTAAGGTCTACAACGAATTAATGCATAACTTTACAACCAGCAGTGGTGTTCGTCAAGGTTGTCCACTTTCCCCATTTTTGGTTAATTTTGTAATCGTTGCTATTATGAACAACACTCTCCCACACATTCAGGATGCTGGAGTTGAAGTTCTCCCGGGAGATAAACTAGCTCGATCTTCACTCATGCGGACGATATCGTACTATTATTCGACAATCAGGATGCTGCCCAGGCCACCTTGAATAGATTAACAGACGTTGTTCCGTCTTTCGGTATGAAATTCGCACCCTCTAAATGTAAGATACTGTTACAGGATCACCCACCACTCACTCCAACGTTGCGACTGCAGAATGAAGATCTAGACATAGTCGACAGGTTTACATATCTTGGGAGCTCTATCAATAACGTAGGCAATATGTCCGACGAGGTGAGAATACGGATCGCGAAAGCTAGAGTAGCTTTCTCGAACCTTCGTCATTTATGGAGAAACGCGAATATTTCACTTTGCCTTAAAGGTCATGTTTACAATGCATCTGTACGCGCAGTCTTACTATACACTAGTGAAACTTAGCCTCTTAGAGTTGATGATTTGAGACGCTTACAGGCATTCGATCATCGTTGTTTGAGAAGTATAGCACATGTTGGTTACCAACAACGAATAACTAACGTTGACATCCTTAGACGTATTTTTGGATCTGACAATAAGTGCTCGTCGTTAGAAAAATAAATAAGGCTCCATCAACTTCGTTGGCTCGGTCACGTTTTGCGTATGCCCTCATTTCGATTGCCCAGTAGAGCTCTGTTCTCTCATCCAGCACCAAATTGGCGTAAGAAACAAGGTGGACAGATTTTGACATGGCAGAAACAATTAAAGTCACTTACATCCAAATTGGGTAGTATAGGACCCACTCGTCTGCCAGGATGGGGTCCTCGTGCGCATCATAGTTCTTGGTTAGAAACCCTTAGCGATATGGTATCGAATCGAGCTCAGTGGCGATCTTGTTGCAGATGTCTAGTAGAATCATCTTCGTAACTTTCTTTTCTTAGTAGGGCAAAGTTAGCTGCGAGGTTCGGTTTGTTTATGACGTGATACAGTGAAATCCGCAAGGAAGCTGTATTGCTGATGTCGCCTTGCCCGAATGCTAACTTGGCCATCAATGGTGTTGTGGAGGAGGTTTAGTTTGTCTCATTTCTGTGAGTTCCATCCTGATAAATTTACTCATAGTAGCAAGGTATTCCTTCTCTCTCTACCCCTCTCTCTCTCGTATATCTCAATAATAATTTGTCTAAATTCACTTATATACTTTTTTTCACTCTTTATGGTTATATGACAGTGAAACATTTGTCACTTGAATTTTGTGTGGCTGGAAATGATGATGATGATGATGATGCTCAATAAATTACTTCCATTTCAGATGTCCATGTTAATAAGTTGACCGTTTATTCACAGTCAGCCTCCGTATAAGTTTAACAGTGTTAATGTTCTTGACCGCATAGAAATTGTAGCAGCCGACATTTCCAGTCAAGTTCAATGTATGCAAGACTTCTAGAGGTGAGAGCCGCATATCTAATTTTTCTTTCCATATATATTCAATGCGGTTCGATCCTCGCTAGTCAGTTTGCTGTCGTACTCTGATGATGATCATGGAAGGTCGAAACGCGTCAATGCGTGCGACTGGCGTTAGTTTTGTTATGTTGTTCGACGACTGGTTTAGTACAATTGGATTGGTGTTTACTTCAAGCTCGAATACTTGATATGAAGAATTTACCGTATGGTTCTTCTTTGCATTATTGATTTCAATCAATGCGATGATTTGTTGCTCACTGAGCATGTCTTATCTTATTTATTTACATCAAGGATGCGATTTTGATATAAACACCTGCCCAATTAAGTGCTGTCAGTTTAAACTAAATATTGCATTAGGTATCAATTGACATTCATTAATTAGAACGATTTAATTCTTATTGGAAAGGTCAAAAATTTGTCAGGCTTGCTGCGGTCGGGACACATTTTCTTTAGAGACTAGCAACTCTTTCAATGTGTCACGCAATCCGCGTAGCTAAGGTAGTTCATTTTGCGCATAATATTTTTTTAACATGGGTTTACCTGAGCGGTTCATATTGTACTAAATTCTTATTAGTTATGCCAGGCCTAGTACCTAAATGCATATTTAAAGTCTTTGTAACCTACCAAGCATAATTATAAATGCAGTTTCTTTCTGTTTAACACTTTCAATTTTACATTCACAGGACTATTACGATTACTACATTGGCATATGCGAGGCAAACATTGCAAAGTCTGGCGATGAGATGCAAGATCCATTTAGATTTGTAAAGGCACGTTTCCAGTACGCGGACCTTTTAAATCGACTGAAGCAGATTCATCGCCGCCTGTCGTTAAAGGAGAATGGACTGTTATCAGGGCCAAATGGAGATGCCTCATTTTTGAAGGAAGTAACTGATGATGGAGCTGAAGCTGACAAGTAAACAGAATAAATATTCTTTGTGTGTTTGATAGCATTTATTACGGGCAAATACTAATGAAAAAATAGAAATTCACCGGTGTACTTTGGTGACTTATAAAAAGGCAGCTACATGCCTCTATCAGAATTAATCATAAATAATTATAAACTAAATTGGCGTTAACTACCACTTTTGTATATCATGTCAGTTGCGCCAACCATAAGATGCTTCTTTACTCATTATCTGTTTGCATATATTTCTGAAGGTGTTGTAAAATGGAATTTGCTACAATCTAGCGACATGTCTTTTGTGTGGAAATAAGAAATAGCTATTTGTTATGAGTTAACCATTTCACTTGTTAAAAGGGCCTCACTTCACTGATTTCTGTTTTCTTTCGTATGTATATTGTGGCGTGTCTTATCTCACATTTTTGCGTCATCGTATGATTGAGACGTTTAACATATTTTTTCTCAAAATTTATCTACCATTTATTGTACATGTGTGTGTGTGTCGTAGCAAGCATATTAGCAGGCCCCATTGAACAGAATTCTACACTGGGTAACGATGTGTTATGTTTCTCGCTAATCAATTTTCGTCGCAATAGTTTGTCCAAGACGCACCCAAGTACTCCTTTTATAGTCATTGGGAGAATATTTGGATCAGCCCTACCGGCTGTCTTCGCCTCAATCCACGCTGTGTAGTTACATAACACCACAAACTGACACTGTGTCTGAATGAGGATTCGTTTGTCACTTTATCTATTTATATTAATTCAGATTTATGTTCATCAGTGTCAACTATTGTTGCTTCATTATTAGTCTGTATGTGCATACTTGTACCGAATTATTTTTACACGCATAACGTCGCCTCTGCATGTATATGGTAGGCATGAAATGCAGCATCGCCTATATTAAATATTCCTTTCAACGGCCGATAATACTTTAGCCGTTCGTGTGGGTGTTGACCGTTAGAATTAGCTTGATATATGGATGCCAAAGGAAGAAGCAAGGTTAACTCACAACCTTTTCGACGTAGGGTTCATGACAAGGAAGCTATCTGGATTACAAATGTATTACCATATTAAATTACAAGTAAAGAAATAAAGAAACAAAGGTTCTGTTATTAAACGGAAACTGGTTGCGCGGGCGGTGATCAAGCTTGTGGTCTTGATATAACCTACTGAGGTGACCGAAATGTTATCCAAAGGAAAAGAGAAAACTATTTTGGATGCGTTTTAGAAAACTATTAAATAGCATTTCTGTTCGATGACAAGCCGGTTCAAATAAAGTGTGTATGAACACAGTTTGTAATCCTAATGACGCATAAATTTAGAGCCGAAGGGCTACATATCAGTGTTATCCGGCAATACACACGAAATCAACTAAAAATTAGATGATATAATGCTAAACCAAAGAGTAGGACCATTTTTTGGCGGCCATGCTATAGGCTAAAAAGAACGAACATTGGTTGCACAGGCGGTGATAACAATTATTATAATCAATCGTTGCCGTCTTGATACAAGCGCCGGACCCATTAATTAATCATCCAGTAGACCGGTTTAGTCCTTATTGGGAACTCATGTACTGGCCAGAAATTGCCGCTGACAGGGCTCGAACTTGGGCACGTTTGCTTTGAAATCTGGCATGATTGGATACCTAGGTCGACAGGAAATTATCATTTACTTATAATTGTCATGCATTTGCTAATTAATTTTAAAATTATGTTGGTGATGCTTCAAATCAAGAAATGCCTCAAAGCTGGTACTCAGTCAATTGTTGATATTCGATGCGTGGAGCAATTAATTCGAATTAGTTTCGCATCTCGTTTTATTAGCACATATCAATATCCTACTTCTCTTATGAACACACGCATACACATACACAGTTTTTCAATGAATTGCGGCTAATTTATTCTAATAAATTAATTGCGGATAAAGTTGACTATAAAAAAATGAAATACAGTTATTTAAGTCAGCTTATATTTTGCGAAATGTTTAAAATCGGCATTTATGCTAATTTCATGTCCGCAAGTAATGTTTAATTAATTTACTCGTTATTGCAAATTTCTTTCTAGTCACGATTGTAACCTTCTTGTAGCTTTCGCTACACTTGTGAAGGCATATACTTTGTACAGTCGACATTCCATGTGATTTAATTGTGTTTCTAACTAATATGACGGATAGTAGCATTTCTGACTGAGGACATTATAAATAGATTGTGGTTTAATACGTGTTAATCAGTTTTCCGTTGTATAAGTTTGAAACCTACCCCGTAAGTGTAACTTATGTGACATTTGCCATGCTTTAAAATGCATGCAAACGAGGGGATTGATAATTAATCTGCATTGGCTAATTTGATTGAAATGTGCTATTGCTATCAGAAACGCTGATATCGAGATGACAGATTTTTTTTTTCATAGAAGGAATTCTTTATTGCTATTTTTTGTTACTGACGGTAACTGTTTTTCTTATAAAATTGTGTTCAAATATGAATTGTAAATTTTATGTATTTTGTTCGATGCATTCAAAGAGCAAACTGTGCTGAGTTTTATCGGTTTTTATTGTCTTCCCGATTTTTTATTCTGCGTTAATCAATTTTAAAATATTTTATATTATTCCCTTTTTTGGCTTATTGGAGAAATATTTCATATTCAACTGCTATTGCGTTAAATCTATTCGAATTTACTATTTGTCTGTGCCAAGATAATGAGCATGACACTAATGATGATGACTAGATATTTTCCGGATTGCCGTTTGATTGATATGCTTTGTGCGTTAATAAAATTGTTTACGTGCCCTCGAAGGCCCATTTCATCGTTCATTTGCATGAGTGAACTCGGAAAACGTCAGCACGCAATACAATTGAGCACAGATATGGTATTGCCGGCTCCATGCCAAATGTTGTTTGTTTTGTTTCTTTTATTTGAATGTCATGAATTAATATTTTCGCACTGTTCTTTAGTTTATGTTTTGTTTCTGTGTTTTTGTTTCATTGACGAAATAAAAAGAAAGCGCTTTTTTGTAAATGTATACCGGTAATCCATATTTTGCATGTTTGCACACTAAAATAAATTCGACTATTGTAAGTCTTTCTTTTCATGCCGTAACCAAAGGCTCTGGACATCTTTAGCATATATCCATATATTTTGTACTTTTCTCTTAATTCTCGCGACGCGTGCATGTTTATGCACGTGTAAAGACGACACGATTTGCTGTTATGAACCCTCGTCGATTATATTTACTGTCTCTGTTTCAGGTGCGAATGCCTTCTTTCTTAGTCACGGCATTACTAGGGCATTATTGCACAGATGCAAACACTAAAGCCACAGATGTCAATTGACTATAAATTTTTTATCTCTCTATATGTTTTCAAATTCTTGCCTATTAACGTGCGCAAGGATGTTTATTTTTTTACGCGTGGGTGCTTGTTCTTCATCAATAAAATATATTTTTGGAAAATATTCAGTTTACTTTTAACGGCATCAAAATTATTCTGTTCGTTGATACGAAACAATAAACTTTGTCGTAAAAAATTATTGCAAGATGCTCAAGCATCTATAATATAATTAACTTTTATATATATATATATATATATATATATATATATATATATTAAATTAAAGTAAGGTGTCCACTGACTACGCAACGTCGATATAAACTAATTGCAGGGTTTGATTTTTTATAAGTTGACTGTGTAAATTAAACATAGCATAAGAAATAAAATGTACTTCATTAAGTAGACTGGTTTTTCATTCTCATTGGACACATAAAGCAGTTGTCGGAAGTGCGACAACTTGATGCATTTACGTATATATATATATACAAATATAATCAAATCATACCAAAAAAATTTTCTTATTTATGCATCTATGTGAGACAGTGAGGTCGATATAAATTTTGTTTTTTTGGTCACTTTCGATATCCTATCGTGAAGCAAATGGAGTTTAGTTTTAGCCATTTTTATCTGCAGGTTTTTTGTGCGGATTTATTTTTTGGTTTCTGTAATTCATTTCATAATATAATTTGTCATATGTTAATCTTAGACGTTTGAGTCTTGCGCTGCATTTTTGTCAAATGAAATAGTTTGAAGGCTTGTGCATTTATGAACCTTATCATTTTATTAAAAATCTGTCCGATTTTGATGGGGTGTGTGAATATCGACGTCAATAGTGCTATCCGTTTTTTCTAGTCAAGTAAAAATAATGTTTTTTACTTCCAGAAATGAACTACGAATAAATATGGTTATGGTGCTTTTCTCATAACTCTGATATCGTTGCTGGTATTTTGCTAAGATTTCATTTGGACTTATCTAAGGTTTCGGTGAATTATTTGATAAAATAATGACTTCGAAATTTTCGGACTCACGGTCAGATGCCAATCCTTAAGTTTAGAGGCTGTGATATCATGAAACCTACCGATACAAAAAGGATACAACTATCCCTCTCTTGTAAACCAAATATGACGCTTAAGTTGTTTTTGACGGTAGCTATTATTATTTTTTGCTGGAGCATGCATCAGCTACAGGTGAAATGAAGAAGGAATCCACTGACTACGCTACCTCCATAGAAACTAAGCATAATTCTCGCTCTAATTCAAAAAGCTGTCACAGTTCATCCTCAGTTGCCGTAGCGTAGAAGTATTTCGTTTTAGTTCCCATGGCTCCTGGTTATAATCGATTCCTTTGTGCATGAAACTGAACTCTTTTTATGCTCAGGTTTATGCATAGAAGAAATATAGGTGATCATCTCCTATTGTTGTTTTCTCCTTTATGAAGAACATGACTGAAATTATTCTGTGATGTATTAGCGATTTTTTTGTTTTGAATGAAATTTTTATTTTGTTGTGACTTTATTAGCACAAGCTCAATGTAGAAGTTAATCTAGAAAAATATCATACCATAGATCGAAAAAACATAGATAATCGACTACCAGTAGGCTGAAACACATACAATTTACATGTAATTTGAATGAGCTTCAATCTTCAAATGTAAGATAATCTGGTCTAAAGTTTCTACGGGTTTATTGATACAAAATAATTATTCTTACATAAGAACGCAGCCGTAAATCTGTTCGGACTAGTGATCAGATTTCTTGCAATTATGTATTAGGCGTTGCGCACCTAGTAACAAATTAGTTCAATTATGACCAGAAGGATAAACCAAAGACAGCATGAACGAAAAGTATAATCTCGTGCACATTCGTTTCTTGCTTGCTGGCGACTCATCAATGGGAGCCAGTATTACGCCCTTTAATCACTATATATTTTAGTGAGGAATGTGGGAAAATAGGACGGTAAAATCTCCTGTATGAATGTGTAAACCTGCAGTAGTGAAGCTAACATCATATAAAATCTCGACAATGCGACTTCAACGCTAACTCACTCTATATAATATATATACCGAGTCTGTAAAAGATATTAACACTGCCTATTGTGTCAGTACCCGATACGAAAATTATAGTACCAAAAAGGTACATGGTACTAACACTATGGTTGTCGAGTCGGTACATGTTACCAACACGATAGATTTTAATGTATGCTATAGTTCAACAAAATTGAGAATTACATCTATTTCTGAACACCTGTTACTCCGGTAAATCCATACACTCTGGCCTTGATCCATATCAGTTAACACATTTCGCGGTAATCATGACACTATTCAATTAAATATATAACAGTTAACTGTTAAATTTCATATATACTGATCAGCTGTCTACTTTCAAGTTTACTGGCAGTGTTACTCTGGGAAATAAGATTCAATATAAGTTATGCTAAAATGCATATAAAGATGTGACTAGTTGGCAATTCTACCTTCTTAGTTCATGAACAAAATTATCGACTAAATATATACCATGAGCTGGCAGATGCCGGAAATTTTGTATCCATACACCTTCTTGTTCTCCGGGTGACATCAGTGAGCGGAACCTAAATCTCTGTTGATGACTGTGTAAAATGGCATTATCGAACGCACCCTCACTGAGGCTAAACCAGTGAGTTACATTTTCCTGACTGGCATATGAAGTGTAACATTAAGAATTTGATAAGCAGGCAAATTTTCCGAAGACATTAATCCAACAGAAGCGATATTCTGGCAAATGTATGTACAGAATGTGACTGGTATTTATATCAAGATCGCAACCTTGATATTAATCATTTTTATCACCACCCGCACAAGCGGTGTTCGTTTAATTATATAAATGATCATAACTTGTTTACCCATTTTGGCACATTGAAATCCATTTTTCAATGATACAAGCTTTGATTGCACGAACAGAGAAGCAATTCTTTAAATCCCATTTGCGAGCTTGGAGTAAACCCATATCTCATTGTATTTAACCAGTCGTCGAACAAAATAGCAAAACTACCGTCAGTCACAAGTACTGATGCGTTTAGACCTTCCATGATAATCTTCAGAGTACGAGGGCAAACTGACTAGCGAGGATCAAACCGCAATGCATATATTTCGTAAGCAAAATTAGATATGCGGCTCTCACCTCGATTAGTCTCGTATACATTGTACCTGACTGAAAATGTCCGCTGTACAATTGCTATGCAGTCACGAACATTAACATTCGCAGCTTTTGCAACATACGTATAGGTAATTCAAATAAACAATCATTGATTGCGCGTGTGGTGGCAAAAATACCTTAAATCAAGTTTGTAACATTGAAGTAAGCAACACTCTCATTGTATTTAACCAGTTGTCGAAAAACAATTGTTTAACACATGTTTGCATACTGTGACATAAACTCTAATCTAGTGTCTAATCAATTCAACAACTGAAAACTACCATCAGTTACACTGTCGCTTTCGACCATTCTTGGTCATAATTCCCGCTAATCAGCATGCCCATTTCTCTGCTGCTGATCGAGGAAGATTTAAATGAGTCATTCTCTTTTATGTTTGATTATTTAGCTGTGTTATTATTCCACGGATGAGCTATTAGATTGGCGCGTTGTCAAATTAAGCTTAAATAATTGCCAGCAATTTGCGTTCATTGTTGTTTAAAACAAGAATGAATGTCGGTTGGAAAAAAGTATTTCTATTGAAGTGTGAAAGATACTTGGTTCTTTGGATTGTTCCATATCAAATTAAAGAACAAAATATTTGTGGCATTAAGTACGCGTGGTGTGTTTGCGCCAGACAGTTGTGCAAAAATTAGAGTAGTAAATTGGAGCATGGATATCGCCAAATGTATTACATTATTATTATTATTATTATTATTATTATTATATATATTATATCGTTATATATCTAAACCATATAATTGACAAATCGTTTTTCATCGTCGTCTATGTACACATAATGCTAAAACTAACCGTCAATGTGTACAGATTTACGTATATGTATTTATTAAGAAGTCCAAGCACAAGAAAAGTACCGCATCACACGAACTGGCTGTCTAAAACAAATAAGTTTTCCAAATTTCGTTCGATAAATTCTAATGAAATAACGTTCATTATTTGTCTATTTACAAACCGGAAACCTCGGAGTAAATCGCATACACACAATTAGGCTGCTATGATGATACTGCGAAGAGTTATGCTTGATGATCTGAAATCACTTATTTTGTTTGGGTGCTGATAGTGCAAAATATGCTTCGACCGTGCCTTTAGTCAATCACTGGAGATTGGATCTTACCGTTGGTGTGATGGTTCGCGTATTCACTACTTACTAAGTTGTTCCGGTTGCGCAGCAAACAGGGAGTGTAATAAAGTAAGGTCAGATTATCGTTTTATTAAGCCTCGCCAGATTGTGATTAATTACTATGCAATTTATTGTTATGCAGCATGCGGATCAAATAAATGCCGGAGCAATGTTGATTTTCCGAACAAACAAATTTTTAAATATACCAGTTTCAAATC
>JAQBSW010007091.1:2500-43509 GCA_029291075.1 Eudiplozoon nipponicum
AAGCGCATCAGCATTGGTGGTCCACCTCCCGAGATCTCTAAGCATATATCGGGACCGGTTGTTACTTTAAAAGCATTACCATGCCCAAACTCGTCGCCTAAGCTCAGTAGGCAGCAGTCAGTTGATTTGAGCGCAACGCCTTATGACAAAACACCTTCTATTCATAGCTATGCTTCTCCTAATAGAAGCAAACCAAACACGACTACCGATGTATTGAATTCAGCGAAAAATGCATTCTCGAGAATTAAAGAACCAGAGGCTACAACAATAACAATACCGAATGAGCTCGGAATAATTCTACAAGATTCAAAAGAGAAGCCTGAAGAATATGTCAAAAAAATTCATCCCAGACCACCGAATAGCGTCACTCATTCTGAATTCGAACATTTGTTAGACACAAACGTCGTCTGGCATAAATCTGCTCAAGCTCCGTTTGTTAAAGTAGATGACGCTGAAATTCTGCACATCAGTTCCAATGAAACCCTTAATTTAACAGAAGCATTTGTGAGAAATTTGAGTCTAACGATTGGGGACAAAATTGGACACGGGCTGAATAAGACACCTCTAATAAACAACGTCGAATTCGATGCGGTTTCGTCAAATTATTTGGTTCATAACAAAGCAGGTATACTTATTATGCTTTAATTATATTCAATATTTTAACCGAAAATATTAAAGAATCCCGTTAAATGAGGGTAGATACAGGTAGAATTAATATTACTTAATAAATTCTATTCCATGGATTACGGTTCTTTTTCCTCACATTTTAAAATAAGGGTGAATTTAGCAGCAATATATATATATATATATATATATATATATATATATATATATAGCTCATGATAAGTGTATTGAGGTTGGTACGTTGCCTCTAAATGGAAAGTTTAGGAAAACCTGCTCGAAGATATCCTCTTTAGTGCGAATCTACCGTTGTTTGATGTTGACATCAATGAATCGCTCTGGGTAGTTGTTCATTAGCAAAATTTTTCTGACGCAGCCCAGTTCTTCCTCGATTTTGTGTTCAGTGCAGATCTTCCTGATTCTGTTTGATAAGTTGTTTACTAAGTTTATTTTGTGGGATTTTGACACACTAGGCTACCTCAGGAAAATTTTGCTAATGAACAACTACCATGAGCGATTCATTGATGTCAACATCAGACCACGGCAGAATTGCACTAGAGAGGATACCGTAAAGTAGGTTTTCTCAAACTTGCCATTTAGAGGCGACGTACAAACCTCAATAATTGCACGGTGGCTGAATAGAATAACTAAGGACAACTTCCCTAGTGTTAAAGTTAATATGACAGTTAGTACACAGAGAATCATGAGGCTGGATGCCAAAGATCAATTGCAAATTCTCTCCAAATCATGCCTAGTCTACAAATACTCAAATATGTGCGGTAGCACATATATCGGTCGTACGAAGAAGCAATTAATGTGCAGAATCCAGCAACATTTGCCACAGAAAATGATTATCAAAGGCTTGGCACCGTCATGAAAATCAACTATTTCCGATCATATATTGGCAACGGGGCACCCTGTCAATTCGACAAATTTCACAATTCTACATAAAGCAAAATCAGAAAAATTATTATTTATCTATGAAGCCCTTTAAAAAAACAACAAGCACCTGACCTTAATATTCAAAAGTTTCATCAAAATGATATTCTTATCGACTGGCCAAGAATAACAAAATTCAACAACAATCTACTAGTATCCAGCCAAGAACAAACAGACCCTCGACTAGAATCAACAAACGTACAATCGGATTGGCAACAAACTGAAGTGGAAATAACAGAGGCGCATACGGTGACAGAAGTTTCCAAACAATATGAGCGTTTAACACTGCAATCCACACTGGCGCTGTTACCATGTGGAAATAATAAATTTGCGCAACAAGGTGAAACGATCAACTACACTGGGAAAAATAGCAACAGTGAAAAATGCGCACAAATGGTTAATTCTCAAGCCATCAAAACAATAATGACCAGATCTCAGACATCACTTTGCAATATTGCGAGAATGACCTTCACATGCAAAAACGCATACACACAAACACAAAAACATACACACTCACTAACTAGCCAAAACAAGAAACAGAAGTAAAAACGAGTCAGATTTGTTACCACTAGCATAATAAATTGAAAAACCAAAATGTATAAATATGTATGATTGTATAAGAGATGATTAGCATTCACGAAATAAATGGCCTTTATCCACTTTGTTTTTAATGTGTTCTGTATTCCTAATTTTAAATATATATATATATATATATATATATATATATATATATATAATGGGATTTTATAAATCTTGCTAATTAATTTTAATATTTCAGTGGTTTGTTTCAGAAATAACAATTTTGACACTATGTTGTAGTATAGATAGACTAGAAATAAATGATGGTTAAATTACATTATAAGGCATAGCGATAACTATCAATGAACACATTACAATATTTTATGACATCAATCGTAAACGATGGCCTTAATGAAGTTTTATTTTGGTTAAAATATGAATATAAAAAAGATATTTTATCATTTCTCATTTATTGTGAAAACGTTTTTATGAAGGAAAGATAATAATTTTATACTGTGAATCACATTTTAGATGTATTTTAAAATTTAACGTAATAAAATACCATTATGAATAAATCAATTTTGTGCAAAAGTACGTGGGTGTACTTAAATAAGTTCCGTTAAATGGCGGGATTTGATAGTACATATGCTGTCGGCATAAAAAAATTAAAGAATATTGTAAACAATGCACAATTATTGGACTATTTCACATATTCCTAAACCAACTATATCAATTGTATCCAAAAGTCAAATATACCAATCATTGCATTTAAAATTCGAATATATAAAAGTTTGCTTGCGCAGCTGCGAAAAGCCCTAGAGAATGTTTCGGTAAATAAACAGTGTGCTTTTGATGTAATAAGTTTTAAAAATTCTCAGCAAAAACTTGTATGGATGTCCAAAGGGTCGACCTCCCTTGGCCACTTCATGGGAGGCCAAAGCCTGGCGTGACAGTACTTTATTGCAATGAGCGACTGTTAAAGCTGCTATTATTCAGCATTAGAGCGATACCTACTTTACTAGTAAGATTACTTTCTCTTATTGGACAAACTCCAAAAAAATACACTCTAATTTACGGGTATTCTTCGTAATATTCCAATGTCTGTCCTGAAAAATGTTTTCACCCAGCCAAATCTTACTTCGTGTTTTCTAGCTCTTCTCAGCCATTCTGTGCAATGCCTCGTGATCTTGGCCGACCCTGTCGCGATACTTAAGTCCGAGCCCTGTGATGCACCGAAATCCCCGTCTCCAGAGTTTATCCTGACTATATTCGCGCTAAGATAAAAAAGTACCCAGATTATCCCACAATGCAAGAAAATTGTCGCAGCCAATTATCTGACCGAAGCCAAGACCTCTCCTATTTATTTGCTCTTTCCTCTAACATTACTATTGCCCTTGCAGACAGAAGAAACGTTTCTAGAGTGCTTTCATTGCTTTTCAGCGAAACTTATATTCCAACTACGCCACCCGGTCTGCCCATTGTTTAATTCATATGTCGTCACCGGCCAATTTTCAAAACGTTATTATTGAAGACGAGCCTTTGCGCTTTATCAAAAGGAGATTTATCACGCTTGTCAGCCCACGTTCGCGCGCTGGTCTTCCTTGTAAGACTTTTGTTTGCTTCATCTCGCCGATCTATTAATTTTTATGCTGATGTGTTTTAAGCAATTCTTACAAACTGCGGGCATCTCTTTCCGGAAATCAATCAATTTCGGACATTCTTTTCATAGAACGAGCTAGATATCTTCTTGCTAGTTGATAACTGGCTATACCCTAGCAAAGAGGGAAATACTCTATTCCTCATCAATGGTTATTTCTTTCTTTGAAGTAACAGAGCTAATTGTCGTTAGGGTAGGGTAGCTAAATATTTTTGGACATTTTTCATGCCCAAGCGCCTGGTTATCTCCAGATCTTTGAAATAGAACTTCTTTTCCTTTAAGCTAACGATATTAGTTAAAATTATATATTTCTGTGTTGTCTGCAGTCCTCCAAATATTTTAATTATCGGTGGCCGTAGCGGCGCCAAACTTTATCCACCTTATTTACACAATCGCTAACGCCGACTAGAATAATCTATTGTCTGAATACCATGTGACGCTGTGGCATTTTACTCAAAATTTGCGAAGTCAGTTGATGTACTTACCTGAATGTGGAAAAAAACAACTTGACATTAATTTCGCCTTGAATGGCAAAGCATCTTTCGGCAGCACAGCTTCTATGAATCTCAATATTATATTTATTCCAATACTTTTTTAAAGAAAAATTCGCATTGTTCTAAGGTTGTGATAACTTATTCCTGCGCTTAACCTCAGAGCTCGTGCTATATTCACCCAAATAGTTACACATAGAGCACTATACAATGTGTGTTTTTATATAGAATTTTGTATATATATAAACTTTTCAAAACAATAATTTATATATATGTGTTGTATATATATATATATATATATATTGGAAAAAATATAATAATAATAGCGAACTGCGAAAATTGGTGTCAATCAAATTCAGAGTGTATAGTTCTTTAGAGCAACAGGTGTATAGTAGCAGTTGATTTTCTCAATTTTGGCGAAATTTAGCCTATCGTGATATCAGTTGGTTTGGAACCATGTATGAAAACTTTATTTTGAAAATCATTTTATAGGTGCCATTTACAATACCGTTTTATATCATATTTTCAAAGTTGGGTTTGAAATTGCATTGTGGAAGTCTTCCTATCAACTCAACATCATAACCCATTGAATACATGTTCGTGTGGGAGATAAAACTGTCCACATGTACCACAGAGGGTAAAGAGTGTCTCCTATTGTTGAGCCATTAGTACGTATGAAACGTAAGTTTTCATGATATTATAACTTTCGCTTAAGTTGACTTCTGTTTATACGTCTGGTACTATTTGTTCTATTTTATTACAATGTACTGGCACTAATACGTTATCAATATATATATATATATATATATATATATATATATATATATATTGTTTCTCAGAAACAAACAGTATATGACTTTTGCATATTGTATAAAAAATTGGCATGCTTACCGCGAAAATTGATAAGTGATATCGTTCAAGACCAGAGTTTATGGATTTGCTGGAGTAACAGATGTTCAGATGTAGTTGATTTCTCAATTTTAGTAAAATTTAGCATTGTTTTAAATCCATTGTTTTGTTACGAAAAACCAACTCGGAAACCATAGCAATGGCACCGTTTACATGTTCAGTATATATTATACATGGTCAGTTGGCTTTGAAGTTGCATTCTCCAAGACTTTAACTGAAGTTAACTCTGTTACCGTTTGAAAACACACATGTATAAGAGATTTTACCGGCCAATTGTCTCACATTCTTTGACCAAATATCAGGTGGGTCTAGAATGTAATTTCTGCTCCTAATTATGAGTCGGCTGTAAAAATGAAACGTATGTTTACATAAGGTTGTGACTTAAATTCATGTTGAATTTGTTATGTCGTCCTGGTCCTATTTGAAGTCACTTGTTACAAGGTTCGCGGTGCATAATACATAATTTTGTATATATTATGTTTTCGCAACAAACAATATATAAATAAACATAATATGTATATATATGTACGATTATTATTATTGTGTGTGTGTGTATTATGTGTGTATTATTATTGTCTTATTATTATTATTATTATTATTATTTTCTGGCCTTATTATTCTAAACATATCTCTGTTTGTGCGCATATATATGTGTATGTGCTTATATCTCCTGAATATAAATATCTTAGCAGAAAAATCAATAGTTTTCAAAAGAATAATTTATAATCATTTTTTCCTAATTGCAATGTTAAACATGGTTTAGTACACGAAGAGTGTAATTTTCTTAGTCGCTAAATTCGTAAATCCTTTATTCTACAAATGTCTTCTTATTTTTAAAGCGATATCTTATTGAACTTAAGGTACATTTTCATTATTTAATAATAAAAGGCAATATTGTTAGATAAATAAAATAACTCGTTCTGGATTTCTGTCAAATTATCATCAATCAATTAGACATACAGAGATTTTATTAAAAAAAATAAAATCTGCCTCTAACAAGCACATAAATATTGAAGCCCAGTTGCGCTTTTTAAACAAAGTGGTGCATTTGCATTTAACAGAAAGTAAAATAAAGCAGCTGTCAATTTCGACCTTAAATATTATTTAGCAATATACATTGGTAAATTGTCGATCAACCTGTGTAGGTTGACCGACCAAACGGTTAAAAACTAAAATGAAGCTAGGATGCAACTTGAAAGCCCTTTGCCAAATCGAATTGCGCAAAATATCGTTTAAATATAGCACTTAAGTACCACAGTTACTGCTTTAAGATATTTACCCACTAGAACAGAATAAATTAGTTAGCGATTCAGAACAGGCTGCGGATTAACAAATTGCAGCTCTGAGTTATGTAAACACTAAAAGCCTGTGCGAGTAGTAAGCTGGAGATGGAAGTGATCGACTAAAAAAGTATAAGTTATGTTACACGTTTATTTATCCAGCACATGAAATCCCAATTTGTAGTCGTCAAAAAATGAGATCATGTGGAGCAATGGCAAGAGCACAATTGAAATGCCGAAAAATACCCAAGGTATGATATATATATATATAAAAGTGATAATTAAATTTACGTAAATGTTAAGCTTAGTTTAAGTTTAAAGTTAAGTGCATTGTTTTAATTTTTTCTTTCTTTAGAAATAAGGAATGTGTAGTTTTAGTTTTAAAGTTACAAAAATGGATTTAAGTTCTGACAAAGCGCCGTTTACGTATGTGTCTAAAGTGTCCTCATCCCTTCCCCCTCCCTCCCCCTTGCCGTTCATGTATGTATATGTTATGTATGTACAATTTAATTATACATGTTTGTTTGTTATTAAAAACATATCATTATTCATAATTTACAATGGGTTGGAGATTTTGCATAGGTCCTGAACGGATTAAATCGAAATCAATTGTTTTAAATTGGAGAAATTGGTTTGAGATACGAGCCGATTGACTTACGATTTCGGTTCTGGAACAAATTAAACTTGTATCTCGAAGTACTACTATATATAATGGATACAAAACGATAATTGTATTTTCAGCGGCATGGAGCAATACAAATACGTCATAGAGATACACATTTTCCAAAGTTTAATAAAATAATTTAACAAGAGAAGCCTCCCGTTGAAAATTTTTGTTTGATATTTCTTTAAGGTGATACAACCTGAAAACTCATTTTTATTGAAATCAAGCTTGAAGTAAATACGAATCCCATTGTATTTAACCAGTCGTCGGACAAAGTGGCAAAAATACCGTTAGTCACACGTACTGACGCCTTTTGAACTTCCATTATCACCATCAAATTACAGCGATTAGCGAGAATCAAACCGCGATGCATATATATGAATAGTAAAATTATATATGTAGCTCTCATGTCTAGTAGACTTGCATAGATTGTACTTGCCGGGAAATATCGGCTGCACATTTTCTATGCAGCCACGAACATTAACTTTTCTAAAATTTTGTCTCATATATATGGATACTACGATTAAAAAAATGATTGATTGCGCGGGTAGAATTAAGTAATATATAGATCAAGTTTGTGGGTTTTATATAAACACTAATTACATTCTATTTAATCAGTTGCACAACAGTAAAATTACCGTCAGTTACACGTACTCACAAATTTTGTACTTCCGTTTTTCTCATCAGAGAACGGCGGCACTCTGGTTAGGGAGGATCAAACTGCAGTGAATATATAAATAAAACCGGATTAGTTATACAGATCCAACTCCGAGATGAATAACGCAGAGTGATAAATTGGCTTCAAAGGCGACTAGGATCATTCGTGTACAGACTATAAGTCTGAATTAAAACAGTTTGTTAATTTACGGTGAGGTCTTTCATTGATTAATCGACGATCTGTTTTTCTGTGAAGAGGCTTGTTTCGTGCCGACTTCAATTATAAAGTAGCCATAACAGAAGTAAAGTTTAAATAAAAATTATTTTGACCTCGAAATATTTAGGAATATATTGGATTTTCCATTATCAGTGGCGGATGCATTTTTGGTCGATTTTAATTTTCTATTTTTGCAATGTTAATCACGAGCAGAAAAGTAACTGAAGTTTCATTCCCATCGAGATTATCTGTCGATGTCTATTCCATCGTTTTTTATATTCACCAGAGTATTGAGGAAATATTTTTAAAGATTTGCAACTCTTATGTGGTTCTACATTCAAGACTGATAATCCATATTGCTGCTAGAAACCATCTCCACATTTTGACCTGTTAGCATGAGCTGTTCTGCCAACTTCAATTTAGCCGTTAGCCACATATTCCCTGAGTCCAATTGCTGCTGAATGCATAGCTTGTTAAATTCTCCATAAACGTTTTCCTTACAACGTTCTTATGTTGTAACAGCGTATTTACCAATAAATGAATGTTGTCAAATCAAAACGGTTTCTTTATGCAAAACAAAAATAAATTATTGAACTCATCGGCGAATCTAATTAACAAATATCCCTCATTAATTTAACAATAACTGATTGCGCGGGTGGTGATAACAATTCTTTAAGTCAAGTTTGCATGCTTAAAGTAAACACCAATCCCATTGTATTTAACCAGTCGTCGAAAAACGTAGCAAAACTACTGTCAATCGCACGCACTAACGCGTTTCGATCTTCCATTATTATCATCAGAGTACGACGGTTAAATACAATGGGATTGGTGTTTACTTCAAGCTCGCAAACTTGACTTCAAGAATCACTCATTTATTATTCACCTTAGGACTAACCTAGTAAACTTTCCGTAAACTCGTAAGATAAGACAGTTCTTTCAATTAAATCAACTAATTATGTAAATTTAAAAAAAATTTTAAATAATGAAATGCGTGAAATCATTTGTGACAGTCTCAGTGCTCATTTTCCGAAAATTAATATGAATATTCATTAAATGTCTCATTTTTATATTTTCGGTAACCTTCTTAGAACGACAGGCGATATATTAATCCAATATCACTTTACCTTAAAAGTAGTGTGTAGATGTTTTGCTCTTCTAATATACACAAAATCAGGTCATAAATCAAGACACCAATAGAAGGGTTCAGAAAATTAATTGATATGTACAAAACATGGAAAGCATAAATTAAGAAAATTTCAAAAATTTATGCGTACGTTCTAGAAAAGTGATCATTCCGACTGATTTAAATTTAGGAAATAATTCCATTCCATGGCGACTGAGAATTATATTCATTTCAACAGTTTAGATAATTTCTTACAAGTAGCACAAAGTAACACAATTATCCCCAATTCCACGTAATTCACAGTTTAGACATTCCATGCTTATCATCAAATCACATCGGCCAACAGAATAACAATAATCAAACCGCAACGCGTTGGTAGGTGTGACTAACACAAGTTTTGCTATTTTAAAATCCGATTGGATAAAATGGCATTGATGCTTATTTCAAACTCACAAAAATTATTCTGGGATTTGTATGAACACATGTGCAATCTATTATTTCTTAGTTTAGGAGATATTTCTAAAAACGTAATAGAATATAAAACTTGTAAGTGCAATGTAGATTTACTTTGTAAAGCAATGTACTATAAAAAGTAAATAAATTCTACCGATCGATCTTAAGTGTCATTAAGGGTCATTATGCAATCGCAACGCTAAATAATGAAGGAGAGTGCAATAAAAACAGAGTTGGAATGTTTTAAATGAGTTTTAAGCAATATTGTTTCTACGCGCAAAACTCCTAAAACAAATTCATAAACTTGGATTTGTTCTGAGGTTTGTTTAAGTCGAAAGATGGTGTCAGGTCTAGATTTCTAACATTACCAATAATATTATGTCAAGTGGCTCAAATAGGCTATAACAACTCACGCCAAATTCTTAGCTTGCAAGTGGCGTAATGGCTTATCATAGCAACAGAAGAAACGGTGATTTTAACCGCATTTAAAAATCAGTTTTACATCTATGTATGTTGCTTGACAGTCTTGAACAGCAACCAACTTAGGCGCAATAAAAATTGAACCAGCGTACTTATCATGCCCACAGCATTGGGTGAAGGTTATCTGAAATATGATAACTATGAGTCTAAATTATCCAGACCTTCTAGATATATTGTGTCTAGAGTTCTTCCAAAACTCACGGGTAGTCAAGATATGCAAAACATGTGTTGATTTCTAATAGCATAAGATGGTGCGCCTAATAAAATGGGTTGTCCTATCTGCTGAGTCTTGCAAGGTATAAACCCGAAAAAATATCACGTCTGATGGAAATAATTAAATTTGAGCCTCCACGGGTATAAGCAGTTTTCGAAAATCTGGTGAAGGAACAATATCATTAAGTCCTCGTCAGAGAATATATTATCACGCTGTCAATTTGATGCCTTACATCATAATTTTATCGGTTCCACATGTTCGTTTTTGTTTCATCAATGCATAATGTAAAAATCCGAGCAACCATGCATGAGATCCAGGGGTGTGTCGGAGAAAGACTACCGACTCCGATACGCATTTCATTCTGCAGAAAAACAAAAGCCATAAAAGAAATGTTGAATTTTCAGAAGCTTTAGCTAGTCCACGTGTGCGCAATAAACCCCAGGAGAAACAATAAATTAACCCTCTGAGAGTCAGAGCTCCGAATTCGTACGTTCATCAGTCATTTACGGCTAACGTATTTCTCATATGCCAGTCTCTAGGAGAATGAAATGTTTTTAAACGTTTCACAATTTTTTTCCGCTCATACACAATTTTTTTATTGACAAAGTATGTACTTAATGGGTCACGTGTTCCCATCAAGATCGCAAACTTGATTATAGTAAATCTAATCACCGCCCGCGCAACCAATGTTCGTTTAATTATATAAAATTTTATTTCAATACCACTTCCCCATGTAGTGAGGTTCCTGTTCAATAATGACAGATTGGGAATGGTTAGTTGGAATTTTGGATTTAAATGGATGCTATATGAGCTCCACATAAAAGAAAAAGGCTAACGCTGCGTAGAAGTTGAATGTAGCGTCAAAGCCAACCATATATTCGAATTCTACGGTTAGATCCACTATATAATTAATGATAATTCTGTCAAGCAATTACGTGCTCAACTCTTCAGTCCATTTGAGTATCTCCTTCATTCAACAGATATTGCAATAAGCATGGTTGGCAATGAAATGAGCATTAAAATTGTAAAGTTTGGGACATGAAAATCGTACTCTTTATAAAATGTCAAAGATTTGTCACTGGTTTAAAAATTTCAGAGCTCCCGTATTCAATGACCACCCTGATGAATATTTCTAGCCTCTTGAAACAGAAGTTAATAACGATCCGAAAATACTAATTACCATATCTTGGAAGGAGGGTATTGCGTTGCTCATCCACAATATGGTGACACGAAAGAATATATTATCAGTTTGTTCAGTGCTGCATAAAATGTGGTCGTTTATTTTTTCCTAAGAAGAATCTGAAGAGAAATCTAAGTAGAACTAGGCAGACTATCTACAGAATTCGTTATTCGTTGCCGAAATTCATGCCATTCTTTAGTTATGTCACTGGTATCAACATCCACCAAAATTACAATTTTTAGCTACTCAGCCACTTACAGTTTTGTGTCATGCAATAAATTACAGACAAATAAGCTCCATAAAGAATTACCAGACAAAATATTTTAAAATGCTCAGAGACTGATTACCGGCTCATCGGTCTGTATTTGCGCTATGAATAGTGTCTGTTGAACCTTAAAAATTGCCGACGTCGTTTAATATGGATTTGTTAACTCTACAACCCTGTTTAATTATGTTGTTTATGCAGACCTGGCTAAAGTCTACGCAACAAAAATTGACCAATTGTGCAAACCATTCGGGATTAACCTGTCTATTTCACTACATAAAATGTCAAAGGTCATCAAGTTAAGCATACCGGTGTTGAGTTAGTAGATTACCCGATGTAGCTTGTAAATCAGTGAATTTACTCTATTTAAATTGGTTTATTGAAGCTCAGTGTCGGGAGGCATCACTCAAACGTAACATATATATTTAGTCGATTATTTCAATATCGTTGCTCTATTGACGTGACATCCGATCGAAAATTGTTTTCGAGTATCTATTGCGCTAGTTCGTGACATTATTTAAGAAAAATTATTAAGCACCATGCTGGTCAGTCCACCGAGGCTACTCCGTTGACTGGTTGGAATAGAAAGAAGTGTTGTCCGACCATATATTATTAATATTATTCATGATATCGGGCACTTTAAAACAGCGTACCTACTTCTTTTTGCTTAAATCTGCCATTCTGATTATTGTTTTGTGTATATATGTGATTATTGGCCTGACGATGGAACGGGGTCATCCGTTTCGAAACGTCGCCAGTAAACAAAGATGTGATAGAATCGCATTTCTATTGGTTGGTATGAACGATGTTAAAGCCTTCGGAAGAAAGGGACACATACAAACCCAGCTCGATCGAAAACAAAAAGGACATGGAAATTTTGATCAATCGGATCTTTGTGAAACTGTTAGTGCAAAACTACAACCCGCCTATGCAAAACGCGGCATTTGAAAATATGAAGCTGGCACTCCGCAATAAATTTTCAAAACAGCGTATCTTATCTTCTTTAACGAATACACGCGCGAATGGGAGAAAATCTGTTTCAGTCTAACTGCAAACAAATTTTCGGTGGAGACACCCGGTAAATACTGCTTCATTGGCATAGGTTACTCTAGAAGCCACCAAAAGGGTGGCGTAGACGTCTGTTTAGGCATGCATATATACACGTAAAAATGCATAAATTTATGCATTTTGTTTATGTATCAAATGTTGAAATCTATAAGTGTATGGATGCCGAATAATGAAGATGAGTTACAAATTCTCGTCATAATCTTGCGATTATTTCAGGAATAAGCACGAGATGCTATTACACCACGTATGGATTCATCACTAATCGAGTTTAGCTCGTGATCCACGTACGACTGACATGTCCTAGCCAGCTGGTAAAGAGGCAGGGTCCTTTGCTGGTGTCTAAATGGCAAATGATCCCGGAAATAAGTGATCGTGAGTCTTGGATGGCCGACCATTTTAAGCAACAAATGTTTCGTCGAATAGTGAACAAGTGTATAAAAGGAATGTGTGCCGTGCGTGGCCTTCGAGGAATAATGTAGATCCTGGTGTTTTGTTGTTCATGTCTGAATATGTGAAAGCTAGTTGTACAACTACGTAACAAGACCAAGCTTTACGGGATTTGCCGATTGCATAATATTTCCACGATAATTTATGATTGCGCTAGTGGGTTGACTCATGCCTCTGTGAGAATGTTCCTAAGAACAGAAATTATTTTTGAAGCTGCATGAGCTTGATGCCAGGCAAACAACATTTGTGAAAAATATTGATTGCTATTAATTAACTCAGACATAAATCACCAAAATACGTACGTGTTTTAAGTCGCTTACGATAAACCAGAACAAGACGAAAAAAATATATTGTGCATGAAATGCATGTGTAAGTAAAATTTTCCATTTTTTATGAGAAAAATGAGATTTTTAATGCTTTGTTTGCGCGTTTACTGCGGTAAAGTGGTTGTCTAAAGAAAAAAAATAGACAAGAGTTATATTACGTAATATATACAAAGAAATCATTGATTGAATTTGAAAATAAACAAAGCTAAGAAGGTTGCAGAGCCTATACTGCTTAGAATAAACGTGTTCCCAATGTAAGTAGATTATAATTTATCTTAGTATCCTCTGGCTGTGAAGATAAATATGTATTTAAAATATAATAAAACTTTTTTGAAATACTAATTTTGCAATTCACATCACTGCTGTGATTGTTTAGCTATTCATCATAGGGCAAAAATTTTTCCAGACATTTTCGATTTATCATGACTCGTGCAAAAATAGCGTTTTTAGGTTGAGCTAAGTACTACAAAACTAAAATGTTGCCCTTTAATATATATATATATATATATATATATATATTTATACATATATATATATATATGTATATATATATATATATATATATATATATATATATATATTTGTTCAACTATATCACAGTGTAAACTGACCAATTATCGATCATCAATGCAAAAATATAAATATTTCCTATAATTTTGAAATGACTAATTGCCTTTCGTATTTTATCGCGTATGACCATAGGCGGTCGAAACGCATCTGTCCGTTCAACAGACATGAGATACGCTTTTGTGTATTACGTGTTGCGAACCTAGCAATAAATTATTTCAGCTGTGACTTGAAGGATAAACCAAAGACAGCATGAACGGAAAGTGTAATCTCGTAAACATTCGTCTCGTGCATATTGGCGGCCCATCAGTAGGAGCTGCTGCTACGCACTTTATCCAATATATATTTGGGTGAGGAATCTGGGAAAATAGGACGTACAATCTCCTAGACGAATGTGTAAGCATTCAGTACTGAAGCTAAATTCATATAAAGTCCTGTAATATATATATATATATATATATATATATATGCATATATAAATATATATACCGAGTCTGTAAAGGATACCAACACTACGGCTATTGTGTTAGTAACCGATAACAACATAATGGTACCGAAAATGTAACATGGTGCTACCACTATTGTTGCCGAGTCGGTACATGGCACTAAAACGATGGATTTTAATGCACGCTAAAGTTAACCAAAATTGAGAATTACAAATATTTCGGAACACCTGTTACTCCAGCCAAGGGATGCTAGCCTTTCTTGTATTTATTGGAGCATACCGAAAATTTCATCTGGATTAATGCACATATTTACTGATGCTGTTTGTCCTCTGATTCATCCCGACTTGTTCTGCAAGGATAAAATAATTTGACGAAGTTTCTTGCGGGTTTCCCAACCATAGAATCCCTAAATTTCGAGGCATATTTTCTGATATATTTATGAAGCAAATTAATCAAATGTTTACCACGAAAAATAGAAATGGATTAAAAACACAAAGTGACACAAATGACTAAAAAATTCAGATGGATCTGCGTATATATTATAAACGAATCGTCAAATAGAAATCCTAATAAGGACTTGATTTTAATAATTTTAATCACCGTCACTGTAACGAACGATTGTTTGCTTGCCTAAAGGTTCAAATCCAATTCACTTCCTCGGGTGATGTACTGTCAGTCTCATAATGTCAAATTTCGGGAGGCAACTTAAGAATTTAAATCTAGAGAGACGCCATATAGGCTTCAATTAGGCGCAAGAAAAACCAAAATATAATAGTTTGTATGCAACTGAAAATCTTATGTAGGGTGTGGCAGGGTAGTTCAGTGGTTAGAGGCCCAACAACGATGCAGACGTACACAGACTCGAGCCCATCACAGAACATGAAAAGCTCTCAATACCGACAAAGCCGGTCTACAGAATCAATTTAAAATGCTTAGTTTATGTTTAAATATGTATGTATATATACATATATGTATATTTATCGTTACAAGTGTCACCAATTTTTTTCCCATATATATATATATATATATATGTATACATATATATATATATATATATATACATATATATATATATATATACATATATATATATATATATATATATATAGAAACATATATTATAGATTTGGTGCTTAAATCCAGATTAAAAACATAATTGTACGTCCTATTTTCCCACATTCTTCGCCCACATATATCGTGGTTAAAGGGCGTAATACCGGCTCCTACTGATGAGTCGCCAGTAAGCACGAAACGAATGTGCATGAGATTATACTTTGCGTTCATGCTGAATTTGGTTTACCTTTCTGGTCACAACTGAACTAATTTGTTACTAGGTTTGTAGTACATAATACATACTGTGATATAAATAACTATATGACGAACTAACTAACTAACTGATTGTCGATCTAAATAACCAATTAACTAACTAAATAATTGACTATCCAACTAACTAGCTAACGCATTAAATCAAGTTTGCGAGCTTGAAGTAAACACCAATCCCATTGTAAATAAACATTCGCCGAACAACATAACAAAACTTCTATCACAGTCACGAGTAATGACGCGTTTCGACCTTCAATGCTTATCATCAGAGTACAACGACAAACAGATTATTTTTTGGTCCAACCGCCTAGAATATATATGGAAAGCAAAATTAGATATGCGGTTCTCATGTTTGGTAGCCTCGCATACATTGTACTTGAGGGGAAATGTCGGCTGCACAATTTCTATGCAGTTACAACATTAGCTACAGAACTTTCAGCTTATATATATATATATATATATATATATATATATATATATATATAAATGTGTGTATAGTATTAAAAGCTATGTACTATCAACAATTTAGATTCATAAAAACTCATTAATAGCTGCAGTAGAGTGTACCTTTGTACAAATAGAAAGGGGAATCAATGGATTTAAGTCAGTAAGTCAATCTATATATATATATATATATATATATATATATATATATATATATATATATAAATATGTATATATAGGAAATACAATAAAACGGCGCAGGCGGTGGTAAAATTCTTTCAATTGAATTCAACAAATCGTTGAAAAACATTTCAAGCTCAGAAACTATATTTAAATAATTATTATCGCCATCTGCGTAATCAATGATTGTTAAATTATATTACCTAAGTATATATGTGGCAAAAGATGCAAAATGTTAATGTTCATGTATGCATAGAAATTTTACAGGCGACATTTTTGTCCAGTTCAAAATATATGAGATTTTTAGGGGTAAGACGCATATCAGATTTTGTCTCTAATCTTAATATATGAACTACGGTTTGATCCCCGCTGGTCAGATTCTCGTCGTACTTTAATGATGATTATGGGTATCGAAAAGAAAAGCATAAGTACGTTTAAATGGCGGTAATTTTGCTATGTTGTGCGAAGGATTAAATACGGTGGAATTAATGTCAAATCTATCTCATGTAGTTTAAAATCCATGCATTTAGTGTTTAATATATATATATATATATATATATATATATATATATATATATATATATATATATATATATATATATATATATATATATATATATATATATATATATATATATATATATATATATGTACGTAAGCTCCGTAACAGGTTTGTTCACGTCTTCTAAAGAAACTGTAGAGCCTGCATTTCACTTAAGTTAAATTAATGATAAACTAATGTGAGTAAGAGCCACATTTTTCCCCGTATTTTATTTCTTCGACGATTAAATTCCCTCAAGTCACTATGTTGACGTGCTCTTGGAGGATTATAGATGGCCGAAAAGCGTCAGAATGTGTGACTGGCGTTTGTTGTTTTATATTGTGCTACTAATTAAATGAAAAGAATAAATGTTTATTTGAAGTGCGGCAACTTTATTTAAATAATTCTTTAATTTGAAGTTTGTGAGCTAGAAGTAAACAACAATCCCATTATATTCAACCAGTCGTTGAATATCATAGCAGAACTGCCGTCTGTCACACGTACTGATGCGCTTCGAACTTCTATGATCATCATCAGAGTACAACGGTAATAATATATCCGAGAATACTAGCAGTTTTCTTTCCATATATATGCATTGCGGTTTAATCCTCGCTAGTCAGTTTTACGTAATACTCTGATAATGATCATGTAAGGTCGAAACGCGTCAGTACTTATGACTGACGGTAGTCTTGCTATGTTGTTCGACGCTTGGTTCCATAAATGGGATTTGTGTTTATTTCAAACTCGAAAACTTGATTTAATGAATTTTTGCCACCATACGCACAGTAAATGATTAATTAATTGTATTTTATTTAAATAATTTTAGATTAAATGCTAAATGAGTATTCTAATCAATATTTATTTCGTATATTTATAAATAGTAAGACGAATAAATTAAATTTAAGACGAAAAAAGGAAGTAAAGTAACAGTCGAACAACAAGAAAGACGCGAAGATTGTAAGTTAAACGCAGCCTTGGATAATAACGTATGACAGTCTACCGGAATAATTGCCTTAAATTGCAGCAAGGTGGCGCAGTAGATAGTGCCTCAAACTCCGATAAAACTGGGCTCAGTTTCGAGCCCTCTCCGATGCAAATTATGGACAATACTTGAATTTTTACCATTAGGAATGAAACCGAAGCACTACATGAATTGCCCTTGCAACATTATATAATGCTTAGTTTACACTGAAATATGCGTATGTGAATTGATTGATGTTTATCTCAAGCACGCAACCCTGATTGAAGTAATAATCTATGCATATTTAAAATAATTAATATATGTAAACAGATAAAAATCAAATCTCAACCGACATTATAGTTGATCCCGGTCGCACAAGTCAATATTCCATCAAGTATACTAACTTAAGCATTACTAGTTAAACAGTACCAAATATTTAAGTATATAAGATTTCCCTTGGAACAATATTAAAATGATTGTGGTTTGCGTAAAAATATGCAAAAGTATCTATATATATATATATATATATATAGTATCAATTAAAGACTATATTGGCGTTATTGGTCCATTTCTTCTAGCCGTCCTGGCAACTAATAAATATTTAATGAAGAAAATTTCCATAATGCAGAAGATATTTGATCAGACAATTATCTGGGCTGCTAGGCATTCATTCCCAATGCTTATTTTGATATTGCTTCTCTTGGTTGGTCTACAAGAATCTCAAAACGCCTGTTGTGTTAGCATAAACGTATCGATTGTTCTTCAACAAACGGTACATTCCCACTACATCTGACATTTTTCTTTAATTTCGTGGGCACTCATTTAACACAAAGTGTTGTCTCTGGAGGAAAGCCAAACACCGGGTTTTATAGGCTATAGAATACCTGTTGACTTAAAGTACTGGTATGCACTATGCATCCATTGTCGATACAACCAGAGGGACCGCGAATTGCATTAGCTACTGGCAAAACGAATATAACTTTCACTCCCTACCAAATTACAGATAAAAGTAGTCACAAGTATTTGATTTTGTTACACGAAATTTGTAGCTTGAACATATTTTTGGTTCATTGATGTTATAGCAAAAAGGACAAATAAATATCTTTCATAAACATACGATGAACTTGTATAATTTATCTTAGTAATAAAGCTCTATCATTGTTTATGTTGTCTTCAGGTTTAGTCATGACGCCATTCCAGACATAAACAAAGTAAGTCATCAATTAAAAGAATGTCCCCTGGCAATGGAAAACAAATGCAAGTGGACAGTTGAAATCGATACCGATAACATAGTCTGAATCTCAACTAGGATTTTGCCACTAGCCAGTTTTCTTGGAAGATTTGGCAATTAAAACAGCCTTGTAGGCATTTAACACAAAGTTAATTTTTCTGGATTAAAATGTAGCAAAATAAAATGTTAAATCATTGTTCATTTTCAAATATATATTGAAAATAAAATTAGTTTCACGATCTCCCATTAGTTCTATTTCATTTCACTGATGGTTATATATATATATGTGTGTGTGTGTGCGTGTGTGTGCGTGTGTCTATTTGTGTGTGTTTTTGTGTGTTGATCAGAATTGCTTTCACTTTAGCATTTTATACAAGTGCAAGAAAATTAGTCGATAAAAATAGAGTTATATGCAGCTATAATTCTCAAATAAGCTTAGCATACAGAATATCATGGAACTTGGCGCTAGAAATGTTCGTTCTTTATGCCGGTGCCCGAAAAAATTGCTTTTGTTCTGAGTATTTGCCAACGAAAAAGGAATAAAGTTGTACAAATAGCATTGTTGACATTACAAATCGTTTTGAGGTTCCTTTACATTTTCTGTATTTCACGATATGCTTAGTTATATATTACCGCGAATCTGCATTTCTTGTTCTGTCTCACCAGGTTGGTACTCATTTCAGCTGGCTTAAATTAAACATTTTTCTGTGAATGAAGAATGTACAAAACATCCTATTCCCATTTTAGGTAAACTTAGATGAACATTGCTGTTGGACGTTGCCGATGAAGGTTGATAGTTTATTTAAGAGCAAATATTAGAGCTACATAATATTTCGCCGTCAATACAGATTAAAATAAATCTTTCACATGTTTCTGCGCCTCCATGCCTGTATGCTGCAAATAAATATATGACAGCATTCTGCATCAAAAAAAAAATTCACAGAAAGCTTTGTTTTAACCTGAGGTTTGCCTATATATATAGATTGCCGGAATAAGCAATCCATGGTCGCTTAGATACCCAGTTGGACATGTTACCAAACGTATGAAACTGTCTAAGAGATAAATATATTTGCCAAGGAGATAGGCAAATGCAGTAACAGACGAACAACACGAGTAATTTGAACGAAACTCGTTAATAACGCCCTAGCATTTTAACCGACGCACAGTCAACTTTCCCTAAATTAGCCACCGGGTTAAATTCACGTTGTTACTGACAAATTTGTCGAATCTAGTCACAGAGCAACAAAACTGAAACACTTTAATTGTATTAATTACTACCTAAAGCCGAATAATATAGCGTTGCTTTTGTTGAAGGTCGATGATTTTTATAGAAGCGAACGCGTAGCCGCATCAATAGCCATTTGGAATATTTATTCCACTTTCTTCTCCATAACCTCTTTATTTTTACTTTCCTATATATTCGATTGTTTGAAATTAATATCTGCTTCACCTGGGTTACATTCCTAACTAAACTGCAAATATTTCGTTGATGCTACTGTTCTTGCAATTTTATTTTAAAATACGCCTTAAATGCCGCTAGAAAATTTGTATGTGCAACATTTTATTTCCGCTGATTCTATTTTAAATTAGACCGCAATCAATTTTATTTTAAATATCCCATACAACAAAAATAAATATTAAGATTAATATACTTGGATAACCCTTGGTATTACATGAATTCAGTATTGTAAGTTTTATATTAAGAACAAATTATCATATGGAATATCATATATTAACTTATGAAATGTCTAGCTACTTTCAAACTCTGAACTAAATCATTGTTCTGTGAGAATTATAACTATTATTTTGACGTGCTTACATTAATGAGGGAAAGAAAGATAAAAAAGTAAAATTATATCCCATCTTTACCTATCTACCTGTCAATGTCAGGGTTGAACTTCTTCTGAGATAGGTAATACTGCATTTAATAACAGTGTTTATGTTAGAAATTATTTCGCAATTGTAAGGTGTCTTTTTCCTTTTGCTAATTTCACATTATCCTATTTAATGTAACCCGTTTGAATCCAATTTTGAATTACATTATGGACAATTATTGGCTTGTGTTTTAGTTGTTGCGTACCTAGTAGCAAATTAGTTCAAACAGGACGCGAAATTTATACTAAGTCAGCGTGAATGAAAGGTAAAATCACATTTAAAAATGCGTTGCGTTCTTACTGGCTATTAATTAATGGGAGCCGGTAATATGTGTTATACCTCTAAAATATATCTTGCCAAAAAATAACTAAATCTTTGACAGTGCCATCCCTTATATATGCAATAGTTAAATAAAGATTGTGCAAAGTATTTCGCAATGCGACTTTTAAGCAATCCCACAAATTATATAACGTGTATTAAATCTAGAAATAGTACTACTGTATACGCTCTATCAACAACTTCTACTCAAGCGAATCCTCATAATCTGGCCGCGATCCAAATTAGTTATAAATAATTGGGGTATTTATGCATAATTCATTTAAATAATGAATATGTGTACTTAGTTTGTCGTAGAAAATTAGTATACACTCAATTAAATACATATTAATTCAACGAAATAAAAAAACAACTATTGCGGCAAAACGCGAACAAATTTTAACAAATGTTACAATTTATACACATTTATTCTTCCAACCGTTAATTTGTTATTATTGTGTGCTGTAGTTTTTAATGCTTTAGCATTTGTTTTAACAAGTGTGCGATGCTTTACAACAAATGGTTGTATTTATTTTCATCTAAATGTATATATATATATATATATATATATATATATATATATATATATATATATATATATATATATATATATATATATATAAATATTTAAGAAAGGGTTGGCCAAAATACTCACTGTCTATTTATCATGATCTATCAAATTAACGGCGAAAAACAACGATTGAAATTGTTGAGTAGGATAAACGTATCCAAAACAGTTGTCTGATAATACGGAGAAATTTTAAGTAGTAATCATTTTATATTTCAAATTTTTGTTTATTTATTCTAAATGGTTTCTTTTTCATGTGGTTATTCTCCTTTTTATTTTTTAAAATGTGTTTATTTATGTTGTTATCTGCATATATATATATATATATATATATATATATATATATATATATATATATATTTATATACATATATTTATAAGCAAGCATTTACCAAAAATATTAATGACAAATTTCTATTGAACTTACCAAATAAGTCTTTGCTGGAGTAACAGTTGTTTAAAATGTTTGGTACTCTCACTTTTGTAAATATTCAACATCTCCCATATCATTGTTTTTCGACAATTTATAGGGCTGCTAGATTATTTACGTCATTCGGAAAAAAATTAGTACTACAGCGTTTTCAGTAGACATTGCGCGTGTGGGACCAGAAGAAACTCTTAATCAGTGAAACAAACACGCTGTGCGCCTGGAAATTTGAAGAAATCAAGATTTTACCAACCTACGAGAGCAATGAATTGTTCCGCAATTATCGATTTCGGTTAAAAATGGAAAGATGACAGCACGCACAAAACCAAGTGTCATTTAAAGTATTCTATATACCAGAAGATAGTTATCAAGTCCCACTGTTAAACATATTATATCAATTTAACTCAACAACTACTATAATAAACAGAAGTATAGAAAATTGCATCCAACGTCAAATATTCTGTGATTTTTTTTGGCGAAGTACTGACTCCTACTGATGAGTCGCCAGTAAACACGAAGCGTATGTGTACATAAGATTGTACCTTTCGTTAATGCTGAAGTTTGTATATTTTGTGGCCCTATTTCAACTCATTTGTTAAATGACACACAATACCTAAAACACAGTTGCGTATATTAGTCCTCTGCAACGAAGTACATTCAATTTGCAAGTACTATATGTTTGCTGAATAATATTGTGTCAAAAATTTAACTTTTTAAAGTTTCCAGGGAGTAAACAGGAATTAATTGAAAGAACAATATTTCGTTTAGGATAGAAAAAGGAAAAGAGCTCTCTAAGCTATTTGCATGTACTAAGTTATGAAATTTATAAGTAATTTGATATTTTTTTTCGTTGAAGTCTAAAGAATTATTTTATGCATCGAAATAAAATAATAAAATATGACCAGTTGGCTTTATTGTTATCCAATGTCTTGGCTAATAGCGTCCTTTTTCGATCTCTCTTCAAGAGTCTGTTGTTAGCAGATTCTACCTGCACTTCCTAACTCGTGTCTATTTTTAGACTCGCATGATTTTCATTTCACAAATAGTGCCATATTGGTAACAAGTTTGATGAATGTCTAATTTGCGATGTTTATTAAAGCAACATTTATCATTCGCATCTCCGATTTTTTTCTCAGGTAAATCTCAACGCTATCCTGCCTGTTAGTTTTTTTTAAATTAGTGCTAAATAGGCGAAAAGATAAACACTATTACGGGTTAATAATTTTTCCCCAAACCGTGCTAGATGAAAAATCTTACAACAAATTTATCATAGTGTAGCATGTTTATCAAAATGAATTCCATGTTATTAAAATGTAATTTACCGGAGATTGAGAGCTATGTCAGTGATGAAATCGAATGCCCAATTATTTTGCAATGTGCAGTACTTTGCCTACTGCAAGAGAAAGACGCATTGCGTGTAGCTGCAAGATTTGTATCCATTCTTTATAAGAACGTAAATTGCGATGGGTGCTGTGAAATCGGCTTTTACAATTTAATTCCTTTAGTTTAATTATCCGCCCGTGCAATCATTGATTGCTTAATATATGATTTTGTCTTTTTATATCGCTTAAACCTGTCGGTTGTTATAATCAGCCACTTTCTGCTGAAAGTCACTACAATTCATTTCATCATAGCATTATTTATGGACCTTTAGTGTAATATAATCTTTACTTCTATTTTTTAATCTTTGCATTCATCTTATTAATAGGTTTACAAAAAATAAATTTATATTGGTGCTAGTTCTTTTTATTGTTTAATATATTTTGCCTGTTAGACAGCTAAGACTATTTCTTAAATAATATACTTGCATTACAGCGACCTCCTTAATTAATTGTTCCTAGAAATTTTTTTACATCCAAAGTGCACATTTTGCACCGAATATTTACATGACCTATTTCGGATCCCTTTTTCAAAAGTGAGCCTATCACCCTAACATTGACAAATGCCAAGACGTGTTTATTTTTGTTGAAACGGATTAATTTAAACGAACTTGCTGATTTCAAATCAGAAACTTCATTTGTATTAAACATGTGTGCGTCATGTATGCGTTTGGGTATGAATCTATAAGAATTAGGCCTTCAGTTAAATATAAATTCATGCACGTGCACACTAATCTAAGAGAAATTACCGTGATTTCATTAAAGTTACCGACGCGTAGATAGTTGTGTATATGTGTGTTTATAACTATGAAGAATTATGTTATATATAACATACGTTCATCCGTGTGAAACTACATTGAATATTTAAAATAGATTTTTGCACACATCGGACAAAATATTTTACCATAAAGTTGGTAAGCGATGTATTTCTGAGTGACCTGCCTAATAGGGAAGGAGTCAAGAAAATCTAAATAAACAAATTGAAAATTCATTGCAACGTGAATACTCCTGGGTTAGTGAAAGATTAAGCCAAAATTAATAAACGTCACCAAAGAAAATTTTTAAAGTTACCGCTTAAAACAGAATTGTAATAAATTTATAAAGAATGTATGGTATTTAACGCAAATGTTCATGAATATTTGTTTCGCTTTATTGCGGACCTAATTTAATAGATACAGTAAATAAGAACAAATAGAATATATTGATTTTTCTACCACTGTTCCATTTATTATGTCGTCTCTCGATTTAATCTCAATTTAATCTCACAGTTCAATTACGACCATGCATTGATACGCATCGTCATACATACATATATATATATATATATATATATATATATATATATATATATATATGCATGTTTTAGAATTTTTCCATCTTCTAAGCTAAATTGATTGCGTCATTTCAACCACATACATATGGCTGTATTCCCTACATGTAATTTCATAAACTTCTGATATGTCTAACGCTTAAATTTTCTACTTTTTGTTGAGTACTTCAATGCCTAGGATAGGTGATAATTTAAAAAAAGTTTGCATGCTGTTTTTGATGCTGTCAATATTATTTTCATCCTGGTTTAGGGGTCCAGTATAGCGATAACCACACGATTTACTTTTGTTCAATCAGACCTAAAGTATCTCCATTTATAATAAAATTAAATTTCGTCATTCATCAACGTTGCATCAATTAACTTGTGAGGTTACGCATAAGCAATGAATATTTTAAGAATTCCACTTTATTCAATTTTCCTATATTCTGTGTCATCTTGTTTCAGTCTTCTAAATGTCACTGATTTTAAGATAAGGATTATCATCCTATACGAATGATTTGACTGTAAATAAGGATATCAGAGCATTTATTCTTCCTGTAAGCAACTTCTTCTAATTTTGGACTGTTTATAATTAATTTGACACCCAGAAAGTTAATTTAGTTTATTAGTCCTATTCATTCGTAAATTCGAGTCTAATAACCCGGTGAGCCAAATTTAATTAATTCATTATATGAACCTCCACTCGATACGAAATAAGTAACATGTCATCCAAAGTTCCTATATTTAATTTTAACTTCAATCGAATCATAAAATAAAGATATTTCTCCATGTAATAAATTAAGAAATTTGATATTAGAAGCGACAATGATTGCTCCGTTTGGACACCTAAATTTGTTTATAAAATTTAATTCACCCAACCAGCAAACACCGGAAATGTTGCAGCGATTTCAGTACTGACATATTTGTGTATCATGGTATTAAATCCAAGATGGCCAAATTATAGTTTGCGTGCAATTAAAATTTATCAGAAATCTAAACCATTTTATCAAAATTTATTTATGTTTGATCTGAGAAGTAAGAGCATTTTCTTATTATATAACAGATTAATAGTGAGCCGTACTCTGATGATGATCATGGAAGGTCGAAACGCGTCAGTGCGTTGCGGCTGGCGGTAGTTTTGTTATGTTGTTCGAAGACTGGTTAAATACAATGGGGTCGGTGTTTACTTCAAGCTCGCAAACTTGATTTAAAGCATTGTTACCACCACCCGCGCAATCAATTATTGTTAGATTAATAGTGATTTTTTTACGCTGTGGAGTGCTGTAAATTAAAATTACGTATGCAGGTTTAAAACATTATACATTCTGGGCGCGCCCGTGTCCCTTTTACCATGTTCTTGATCCCATCGACCATTGGCAAACGTATTATTTATCAATAATTTCTTGAAACTTATCAGTGTATTCCTTGTTAGTTAATTTTATCAGATACTTAAGGATAAACGGAAGAAAGAAACGGTTCAAGTACTTGATATTATTTTTTATATTTGCACATTGGAATGGTACAAGTGCCATATATATATATATATATATATATATATATATATATATATATATATATATATATATATATATATTATATATATCCATTCCTTTTTAATTTAACACAGTATTCTTATAATTAGGAAAACACAAATAACAAAGTGGATAAAGGCCATTTATTTCGTGAATACTAATCATCTCTTATACAATCATACATATTTATACATTTTGGTTTTCAATTGATTATGCTAGTGGTAACAAATCTGACTCGTTTTTACTGCTGTTTCTTGTTTTGGCTAGTTGGCGAATGTGAGTGCGTTTGTGTTTGTGTGTATGCGTGTTTGCATGTAAAGGTCATTCTCGCAGTATTGCAAAGTGATGTCTGAGATCTGGTCATTATTGTTTTGATAGCTTGAGAATTAACCATTTGTGCGCATTGTTCACTGTTACATATACAAGTGCTATTTTTCCCAGTATAGTTGATCGTTTCACCTCGTTGCGCAAAGTTGTCGTTTTCACGTAGTAACAACGCCAGTGTGGATTGCAGTGTTAAACGCTCACATTGTTTGGAGACTTCTGTCATCGTATGCGACTCTGTTATTTCCACATCAGTTTGTTGCCAATCCGATTGTATGTTTGTTGATTCTAGTCGATGGCCTGTTTGTTCTTGGCTGGATGCTAGAAGATTGTTGTTGAATTTTGTTATTCTTGTCCAGTCGATAAGAATATCATGTTGATGAAAATTTTGAATATTAAGGTTAATTCTCAAGCTATCAAAACAATAATGACCAGATCTCAGACATCACTTTGCAATACTGCGAGAATGACCTTTGCATGCAAACACGCATACACAAAAACACAAACGCATACACACTCACCAACTAGCCAAAACAAGAAACAGCAGTAAAAACAAGTCAGATTTGTTACCACTAGCATAATCAATTGAAAACCCAAAATGTATAAATATGTATGATTGTATAAGAGATGATTAGTATTCACGAAATATATGGCCTTTATCCACTTTGTTATTTGTGTTTTATTAACTATAAGAATATATATATATATATATATATATATATATATATAAATCTAATGATGATCATGGAAGATCGAAATGCGTCAGTGCGTGCGCCCAACGGTAGTTTTGCTATGTTGTTCGATGACTGGTTAAATACAATGGGATTGATGTTAACATTAACAGCGCAAACTTGATTTAAATAATTGTTACCCCCACCCGCGCAATCAATGATTGTTTAACTAATAGTGTTGTCAACGCGTAACAGACAATGGTAGTAACAGATAGAAGAGATCGATTATGCAATCAATTGGAATGAAACTAAGAGATAACATAATGGATGAAACAGCGGTATAAAATCAATATTCCAATTTGCATCCTAAAATAAATTATGGTGGGAATCGAACATTCCTCGAATTAGATTATTTCACAAATTAATTCTTTATTTCTGGTAAGCTTAATGTATCTACTATTTATGTCCATTATAGAATGTTACATCTATTCATCAGTCTTTCTTTTAAATAAAATCTTTTCTGCACAAAATTACTATAATCTTTCTTTCAGAAGATAATTTGATCAATTTTACATTCTGACCTTCATTAATTTTCAATTATTATCATAATTCAGCTTATTAATTTACTTACACTTGTGTATTTCATTTGCAAGTATATTGTAACTTGTTTATTTATACTATCTTCCTCAAATCCTAATCGGTTGTGTCATCCTGAAATACATCGTTAAAAATATAGAAGGAATCATATTTTTTCTTAAGTGACATTAAAAATATTGATGCCAAGTTTGTTACTTTTAAGTTAGTTTACCATTGTTCTCGTCTACGTGTCTCTGATTAATACTAATTCATTATATTTTTCCTATACAGTAACCGGTGAGCAATAATTACCATGGGTTAAAATGGGCCTGAAGATGATTCACAAAAGAAAAATTCGAAGCGTACTGTGCACAATCTGGAAAACCGTGATTACCTGACTGATTCAGAGGCTCATGAACGACAAAAACGGAAAATAAATTTAGCTAGATTAAAAGGAAAATGATGTCTGACGGATTCAATGAGGAATTGACATTAATCCCTATAGCTTTACTTAGTTGAATGTACACGTGAATGTATTTTTATTAAACTGAATAATTCATAGTTATATAAAGATATACACGCGCGCACATGGCGTACAGATTGTCTAGAGAAATGGCAGTAACTTCTATGAGGTCACAAGAATGAACTTAGATGAGTGCACACGTGCACATAATTTTATTTATCTGGCTGCTTAAAAGTAATATACACACACGAACGCAGAGATATATGACCCACGCTAGCCTAGTAAAATGTCAGCTATTGTTATGTGATCTACCAGTAAGTATAATTGAAATTGTTTTAATAAAATATGGCACGTGTCTTATTGGCTGTCAATTTAACTAAGTTTATTTTTTTGCAAATTTACCCTTCTTTTTTATTTTTACCAAATATGTAAATCTAAATTTAACTTTAATTTAAAAATTTCAATTCACATAAACCGCTAAATTATTACCAATCTTAAGAAGGCATATGCTTAATGCAGGCAATTTTTAGAATTTCATATTTAAAGAAGATGACGCTACTGTGTATATAGATTTGTACATTTATGTACAAACTGACAAACAATTGGTCAACTTCATTTTAAACTTAATCAAATGCAGTTAACACCAATCCCAGTTAGTTAAACCTGTCGTGCAGTATAGCAAAACGATAGCTACATCTACATTGATAGAGTGAATATGAATATTAATAAACTGATGGGTGGTGGCTCAGTGGTTAAAGCGTCATATTCCGTAGCAGATGTGCCCAAGTTCGAGCCCTGTTCGCGGAAAATTCTGGACAGTACGTGACGAGTTACCAATAAGGACGAAACTGGTCTACTGGATGAATTGCCTTTTCTACGCTATACAATGCATAGTTAATAATGAAAGATGAATGTACACAATGGCTCAGGTGTTTATATCAAGGTCGCAAACTTGATAAAAGTAGTTGTTATCACCGCCCGCGCAAACAATGTTCGTTTAATTAATAAATTGATAAACAAATTCTTATTTAGATGCCGTGTCAGTTTTTGTTGTTTATGTTGGTCGTCTTTGCTTATGAGGAGTACGATTACATCTAATATTCTTTACAAGTATAACGTTGTGTGCAGATCCATTAGTAAAACTGACAAAATAAAAGTCAAATAAGCAAGACAAAAGAGTGGTTATACTGCAGGACATATGCTGTCTGTAGTTTTTAAAAAAATGAGATTATTAAACCAGAATATTATATCATGTTCAATGTTAAGTTGATAGTAACAATAAATATATATTTATTTTTGGTAGAAAACCTGAGTCATCCAGTAGATCGGTTTCATCAATATAAGAAGCTCTTCAAATTTTGTCCAGAATTTGCGCGATTAGGACTAGAACCTACGCACAACTGCCTTATAAACCGCGACTCTATCCACTGCGCTACTTGTGCCGCATAGCACAAGACATTTGAACTCATATTCCAACTAAAGTTTCTGATTAGCCTTTCATTCAGGTGGAAAATATTAGGAATCTCTTATGACCTGAAATTCTAACCAGCCGCTCCGAATCTAACATTATACAACAGACATCAGTCTAAATACTGTTTGTTGCGAAGAGCTAATATATATGCAAGTATGTATTAGGTGTTACGAAACTAGTAACAAATGAGTTCAGTTGTGACCAGAAGAATAAACAAAAGACAGCATGAACAGAAAGTATAATCTCATGTACATTCGTTTCGTGCATACTGGCCACTCATCATCGGTCTAGTTGATGAATTGCTTTAGCTACCTGATGCAATGTGTATTTTATACTGACAAAATAAATAATTAAAATCCCATCATTCGAATTCAATATATATATATATATATATATAAAGATTCGTACGATGGGATCTTTCATAATAAATTAATTCAGAAATGCAACTGCATCTGGCATGATTTTCTTCATAACGTGATATCAGAGGAGTTTTGCTGAGAATTTCATTGTAATGGACACGATATCGAGTTACAACATTAAATCGACAGCGGTCAGGCATTTGTCTCTATCGAATATAAAATTCGATGCCTTAGACCGAACATGCTAATTAGAGCAGTTAATTACATTTTGTTGAGGAGAACTAATATATATGCAAGTATATATTAGGTGTTGCGAACCTAGTAACAAATTAGTTCAGTTGTGACCAGAAGGATAAACCAAAGGCAGCATGAACGGAAAGTATAATCTCATGCACGTTCGTTTCGTGCTTACTGGCGACTCATCAGTAGGAGCCGGTATTACGCCCTTTAACCACTATATATTTGAGTAAGAATGTTGGATAATAGGACGGTACAATCTCCTAGACGAATGTGTAAACCTGCAATAGTGAAGCTAAAATCGTATAGTCTACGACAATGCGACTTTAACGCTAACTCACACTGTATAATATATATACCGAGTCTGTAAAGGATGGCTATTGTGTTAGTAACCGATATCAACATTATTGTGCTGAAAAGGTACATGGTACTAACACTATGGTTTCCGAGTCGGAACATGGTAACAACATGATGGATATCAATTTTTGCTATAATTCATCGAAATTGAGAATTACAACAATTTCTGAACACTTGTTACTCCAGTTAATCCGCACACTCTGGCCTTGATCGATATCAGTTATCACATTTCGCGGTAAGCATGACATCACTCAATTCAATATATAAAGCAGTTAAATACTGATTGTTGCGGAGAACTAATATATATATGCAAGTATGCTAATTACAGGCCAGGCTGTATGCCTGGAAGCAGTCCGCAACTATCACGCCTACTAACAACGAGACGCTAAGCTGATTAAATGCTCAAAAGACATTATATATTTTATCCGCTGAGCTATGCTAGGAGTCAGCTTAGGACTACCTATCAAATATCAATGAGCAGAATGGTAAATTAATAGCAGAGAAAAAGTTTTAAAATGAGATCAAAATTAATTAGCTTAACCTAGTTTGATTAGCGTTTTCCAATGAATTCAAATGTTTTCTTGTGATTTCTTAGCTGATCATGTCATTTTGTACAATGATAGCAAAAATATCACATACTGGCGTACTGAAGCTGGGAAATGTTTTAGAATTTTCTGATAAATATTAATGATGAATGATTTAAATTTGATATATTGAAAATGAAATATGGTCGAGTAATTCGGATCTACAAAAGCTATTTAAAAATGCTCATTTAAATAGACCTGTTGATTATCAAAAATCATGAATTTTGGAAGGTCAGTCATTTTCAGTACGAAGTCAGAGTATATTAGTTTATTGTTCAGATTATTAAGAGTATTTCGTGTAAATGGCAATGTATTTGATGCAGTACTATTTTGTAAAAATTACTTCTTGTTTTAGATCACTGTAGTTCACTGGATTATCTCAACTTGAGATTCACTAATTTGGCGATGAAACAGATTTGTGCATCAATTACTTAATGTTCAATTGCGTATTTGAAATAACTATCAATCTGCCCACCCTGTGATGTGAGGGCGACCTCAATTGCGTCATTTTACATAGTGTGTATAAAACAAATTATCAAACGAATTAAATTGGTAAATTCATATTAAGCCGCTTTATGTTTACATAGTTGGATGAACATAGCAGTTATGGATATGAATACAGACTTATGGTATGCAATTATCTTGTTAAAAGCCAGTAAAAAGTATAAATGATATTGCTAGACAAAATATCACAATTGCTCCATTAGATACTGTTAAGGGTTTTGAAGTTTTATTGTCGAAGTCTTTGTATGAAGTTAGCTTCACTGTCGTAGGTTGACATAATCGTGTAGTAGATTGTACCGTCCTATTTTTCCAAATCCATCACTCAAATATATATTGAGTAAAGGGTGTAATACCGGCTCCCACTGATGAATCCCCAGTACGCACGAAACGTGTGTGCACGAGATCATAATTTCCATTCATGCTGTCTTTGGTTTATCCTTCTAGTCATATTTAAACTAATATTTTACTAGTTGCGCAACACCTAATGTACAATTACACTTTTTTCATTAGTTTTCTTGTTAAAACTTATAACGATTGGCGAACTAGAGATAGCAGCCACCAGAGCCTGCCGATATTTAATTAAGGAAAAAAACATGCATTGCTGTTTGAACCTCGCTAATCAGTTTGCCGTCATACTCTGATGATGATCGTCAAATGTTAAAACCCGTCAGTACGTGTGACTGACGTTAGCTTTGCTATGCCATTCAATAAATGGTTAAATACAATGAGATTGGTGTTTACTTTTAGCTCGTTAAATTGATTTAAGGAAAATTACTCGAATACGATATTTTTTAGACCGTTTTACTAATCTCGCACTCAACCTCTATAAACAACTGCCGACAGAATGCGATCAGGTGAACATGAAATTGGGTATTACTTAAATTCATTCTCTACCTGAGGTAGCAAATTCAAAATGAAAAATTCAATGAACGCAAAACATTTAATTCGTTTAAATTATGTATTTTTTTTAATCCTGCATGAACTGGCTAAGCCCTTATTACCAAGTAAATAATGTACCCTTAATTGTTAGATAGGCACCGAAACTCGAATTTGTTACTGCCTGCGAACAATAATTTAAATCATGGTTGCGATCTTGATATAAATGCCAGTCCCATTAAAATACCAATTTTCAGTAAAAACTAAACCTTGTATTATCTATAAAACGAAATTCATACTGTAGACCAGTTTTGACCTTAGTGGGAATTCTTCAAGTTCTGTTCAGAGTTTGCCATGAAGATGGCTTGCACGGCGGAAAATTCTGGACTAAAAGCGAAGAGTTCTCAAGAACTTAAAACCCGATCTATTGAATGAATTGCATTTTCTACATTATACAACCTTCGAAGATTAGATCGTACCTCGTTTCCATTGGTTAGTATGAACGATGTTGAAGCCTTCGGAAGAAAGGAACGAATCCGCACCTAGCCAATAAGAAAACAAACACGATGCGTACATGGAAATCGAAATCAGTGCAATCTTTGCAAAAGCGACAACACACGAACAAAAATCGCGGAGAATCAACATATGAAGCTCGCTCTGCACACCAATCATTCAAATCATGACTTTGTTAATCTGTTATTGCATACCGGTATACAGAGACTTTGGTTCCTGGAATGAATTGTGTGTAATCATGCTTCAAAATAAAGATTAATACGATTTTATTAAAAATTTATCTGCACAATGAACAAATAAAGGCAAATATTGAAAATATATGCATAGGTCATCTTTAGAATCGCAATGGTAGACAATCTGATTAAAACTATCCGCTGTTAATACACGTAGACTTTAACTCAGTTCTACGTTAATTGATTTGTGTCCCTCAGTTGCGAGATTTGTTGCTATTTAAATATAGATACACAATGAATTTTTTTTCTAGTGGCGCTGTCTTTGCAGCTATGATATTTTAATATATCACCTTTAAAAATAAGTGGAACGAAAATTTTCTAGGAATTTCGGCCTGGAATATGGATAAGTATTTCATCGATTTTGTAAGACTCAAGAATACTCGAATGCCTTGCATAAGAGAATCGCAAAATGCAAGTTATAAAAGATGAATAAGATTAACATGAAAATAGTAAACTTGGGTAGACTGTCTAGAGTTATTTATAGATTCGTCATTCCTACACTAGCTAAAATATGCATCACCAAACGTCAATTTTCTAAATAGAGTCGTTAAATTTAAGCCAGTTTGCAAGCTTGATATAAACATCTGACTCTTTATGTACATAAAATGCTTAGTTTATGCTGATAAATGTATGTAAATACCGATGAAAAATAATTATCATCACCCGCGCTACCAATGTTCATTGTTCGTAGAACATAGGTTTTCAAAGAAATGTAAGGAACTATTCAACTATTATGTCCTATTTCTTGTGTTCCTTAAACGATCTAGGCGATTAAAAGTGTTCTTACGTTAGAACTGGGAACAAATGAGTAACTGAAATCTGACCGGAACGCTTTCCTAAACTAAACCTATTTAAAGCGATATATTGCGTAGTTAATTCAGCTGTCTTTGGTCAGTTGTCGTAGCACCGTAGAAGAGTTTAGACAAACGGACAGTTGTTGCTGCATATTGAGAACAGTCCGACAGCTCCGGACGGAACCAAGTGATCTCTGTGTATTTTCGTTGACGTTATTATTAAGGGGAGCTTCTACAAGGCGCTTCGAAACGGCAATGCAAAAATTAACATTCATCATAACTGTCTACACCTGGCGAAGATCGTGGCCACGTCAGTATTTATGTTAATAACGTTTAACTGGTCGTATAATTGTAAATAGATATCTTCACCTTATATACATTTCACGTTACAGCGGGCAGCCACACACGAGATCTATGGTTCTATTTGGCCACTTGGTTCAATCAGTCAATTATCAAGTAAAAACGTACACATACGAAAATGAATTAGCTGAATTAATGGTTAGTAAATTATCTGCAAAGTCTATTTAAACGCTCAAACATATTACTCGAAAAAATTTCAATCTATCTTGTTTGTCTCATATTTTTCCATTATATGTGTACAATGTTGTTTGCAGGTGATGTGTCTTTCCGAAAATGCCTCGAAAAAGACAGCACAAATAATACATCAGTGAAGGAAAAGCAACCAGAGCGAAGGCGAGTTAACTTGCGCCTTATTGAAACCACAAATATTAGTTCCCATGTACCTTCTTCTTCACACGGCACTGATCAACGAAAAATCGCTACTACTTCGACAAAAACAGAGACGAAAACGTCCGTTTCTTCTCCGCTTATCTTGAACAATTGTACAGTAAATAAGAACATTCATAATTACGGTTTGATTAATTGCAATGCAATCATTGCTAGAGGCACAAGTTCCAGTATAGTCACTTCAGCAAATCCCAAAGTAAGCTTACCATTAGCAACACAACCCTTAAACAGCACATGGTATAACGCACCGTTATTTTCACAGAACGATGCTCGGAAAAGGTGCATGAACAGTTCTGGCGTTTCAGTGTCCTTACGTCCTTTGCATCAATACGCACACGGTAGACCTCTTCCGGGTGAAACAAACTTTTTTAAGCATATTATTTCGCCCTTTCAAGATACCGAGAAAATAAAACTCGAACTGACACATTGTCAACCATTTGAGGCAGGTAAAGTAGGTTTTCTCAACAACATAAAATTTACTGCAGCTGGTTGCAACAAACTAAACAGCGAGTTCGTTACAACTGGACATCAGAAGCAAACATCAACTACATGCCCGTCCATTGTATGTGCTGCGGAACCTCTGCCAGGTTTGACTCACTTTCAAGAAGCCTCTGGCATTAACTTGTCATCATTGCAGTTAAATATCCCCGGTAAAACATGGACTGAAAAGAGTGGTCATATTGGAATTGTTAACAAGAATCTAGTTAATGTACTAAAATCAGAAGATACTACTGCTGGACAATTACATATTCCTCAGAAGTCCGTAGACAACACGAAGTTCAACGAAGTTTTTGAAAATTGTCCTAGACGCAACGACAATCATTTGAGGCGGTGGCAGCGTCCTATATCTCTGACGGTAGATGACGATCCAAGTGTATGTGGACATCATGAATTGCAGAAAAGACGAATCTCTTTGCCGAATCCAGGTGGAAATTTAATAGTTCGCGGAGATTCATTTTCCACGAAATATCAGTTGTCGTGTGGCGAGAACATATTCAAATCCAGATGTGAAGCGTTTGCTCCAAGTACGAGCATTATTGAAAATTACATCTCATCAAAATTTCCGAATACAAGTTGCACGTCAGAAAAATTTTTCATCAGAAACAGCTGTTCCGTGAGAAGTCATCCGCCTCCACCTCGCAGTAGGCAAAGTTCAATTCAATTGGGTGTTATAGGACGTAACAGGAACTGTCCTAAGCCGTGCTTGCCGAAATTACTACACAAGACTAACGGCACTTCGAAAACTCCCAGCATTGATCAGCGGTGGGAAGTAATTTACCCGAAAACGAGTAGCATTGCATGCGTTTCTGACTACGAGGAAGCTCAAACAAAATCAGATAATCAGGCATTAAATGATAAATTAAGTACCGAGCAAAGAACTGTAGGCTTGAAGCTGAATAAGATCGATAATATATTGACATTACCCCGAGAATTAAACGAGGGGAATAATAACATAAATGCGACGAATCATCTAGTTGAATGCAATGATAAAATAACGAGTGCAAACACAAAACAATCCGTAGTGTGTCTTGAGAACGAATCTTTAGACACAGAATTTGTACAAAATATGATTTGGCATAAAAACAATCCAGAATATTCAACATGTTTGAATGGGTCTATATTGGACCCGAGTCTTCATGGAGTCGGTGACGGATATCGATGGAGTATATCATCCTCCTCAACACTAAATTCACAAACGAATAACCTTGCAACACGTATTTCTGCTTCGGTTAACAGAAAGAGGTTGTTAGGTAGTGATGAAAAGGTCTACCTAGAAACCATGGATCGATACAAACGACAGGCTGAAGAGAAACCACTTTATCGTCGTTCGTCATTCGAGATGGTCTACCGTCCTAATTTATCCTGTGAAAACTTAACCCACGAACTGACAATTCCAAATGAAATTGCGCCAACGTGCTACCATAGCGAAGAGTACTTGGACAAATTAATGATTTTCCCACAGTATGGCGCAAGAATTAGGCGACAGGTGAGAAAGTCAAGTCAAAATTGTGAGAATTTAGCAAAAAATTGTGAACCATATAGAACACCGGTTAAAAGTCGAAGTGGAGAACAGTTAACCGAAAATGTCAACGCACTGTTGTCCGATGATGATCCAGCGAAAAAAATGCTAAATATGAAAATAGAGAAAACTACAAAAAAGTTCCACGGAGGCAAAGAATATTCGCCCAGTCCACGGACAACATTGCAATTTCTAAATAACAGGTCAGCAAATATAATTCACAACAAGAATAAAAGACATAACACAAAGAAAGTGATAAGTAATGATGTCTCTACTGAGAATAGTAGCGATAAGGATTCTAACAGCAATTATTCCGAAACCAATATGGAAAGTAAAGACCAAAAATATAAGATGTTGCACGAATTAGACTATTCACAAGTGTCTTCAGTGACGTCTTTTACTTCACTGGGCAGCACTCTTAATAATCCCATTACCGAAGTTACGCACTTCAATACGAGTGAGTACAGCTCACCGTTTCAAATGTACAACAAGAAGAAAAAAGAAAGAAATTTCTCTTTCGACAATTTGTTGCTGTGCCAAAAAAGTAATTACGAGACGTCAGACGAACTAGCTAAATTTAAAGGTGTCGCCAGGAACTTGTTGCAAAATCAATCTTTAAAGAAAAGTAAGCAAAACAACGAAATTGTCAATTGCTATGAAGATGAAAATTCTAGTTTACCTGAAAGCTATTCAACCATATCTACACCGACAACTATAAGCATGGAAAATTTGATAGACAACACGACTTGTGCCAAATTTAGACAGTTAAGAAGAAAAAAGAGTCATTCTGCAATAGTTGCTGTAATGCCAGAAAAGAAATCTTCAAAGCATAGGACGTCCGTTTTAGAAAGTGAATTAGAGGAAGTTTCTGATAACAGTGTGATAAGAGCACAATCAACTTCTGGATATACAAGCATGCTCCTGAGCGCCCAATCTCACCAAGGCGTCACAAAAAGCCCCGAGGATGAGCCAATAAGAACAAGTTCTGACCAAAAGATTATTGCCGGCTTAAGGTCTAAATATTTGCCTAATGCTGCTTCGAAGTCTACACTTTACGATGGAAGAAATTTGAATGGATATAATACAGTTGGCAATGGAGTTGACAAGCAACAAAAATTTCTTCTACTTGGGCAAAGGAATCAAAAATGTAGTTCTTCAATACCTTTGTCCACACAGGGATGTGAAATACGATCAGTACTCTCTCCGAACGAAATGCACATGGATTATGCATGCGCTGATTTGGCTGCCAGTGATAAATTTACTACTGATTATATGAACAACAAAATCATCATCAATAACAACAACAACAACAACAAAAACAACATCACCTACCAAATGACTGAAGCAAATTCACTGACAGAACGGAATTGCTTCCCTGCACAAAATGCCCAGTCTGAAATTTTACCATTATTAAACAAAAAAAGCAGTGCAATGTCCGCATCAGCCAATCTAACAAGCTATTCATCTAACCAATCAGATAACCTCCATGTCAGCAAGCCCAGATATGTAAATGCCAGCCAATTAGTGCGCAAATTGGATGCAAAGCTAAACGATAATAAAAAACTGGTTGAAACCAAAGGAATTGGTGCAACAAAGTCAAAGGTTAACTCGATATTGACGAATAAGAAATTATTCCAACGCAAACTTGCAAACCAGGCCAGCATTCGCAAGGAAAATTTCACGTGTGAATCACCTATTATTTGTAGTGATACTTACAAAGCTAACAAAGGAGATATTTCTTCGTATACACATCGGAGTAGTAAAGACAATTTGTGCTTGCTGAAACAAGAGGCTAGTATTGAAATTTGTACTTATAATGAAGGCAATAATGATGCAACTGATTTGGCTAACCAAACTTGGGTAAACGAAAATTCGACATTCATTAATTTGCATCAACTTAGAGGATCTTCTGAAAATTTTTACAATTTGTTCCATGACAAATTGGAAAATGTAGGTCGACAAGCATCCTCAACTCACTGCTTATGCCGACCGGAGGACAGTTTGAACTCTGGTGATTTTAAAACTGACCAAGATGATTCAGGCCCCTTTAAAGGCACATACGAAGGGACCATTCTTAAAGCGAAGCCAGTAAAACCTGTTTGTCAAAATCAAGTTAACACTTGCTTATTTGAACAAGGCCTGAAATGTAAAGATGCCGGTAAGTTCCAACAGTTCAGCGCTAATTCAACAAATCATCAGCTGTTAGCAAATTATGCTAACGAACATAAGCAACAATATTTCTGTGAACAATTTAAATCGCCTCTTGATGCATCTGGCAAATTTCACAATCAGCCGTCTCTCCGTCCACCTAATTGTGATATCGTCGATTCTCACGCGAATTTACCAGATTTAGTTGGATCAAAATATGTTAAAAATCACACAGACAACACGGCCTTACTTGGTGATAACTTGATTGGTGCGTTTTCTGAAAAGGATAGGCGAAAAGCCATCTATTCACCGTGCCACATTGACAAATTGGCTGATTCAACTCTTGCCCATTCTTTTATATCACGTCAACATTTTGCTAATGCAACTCAACAATTCACACCTGATATCTGTCCTTTCGATTCCGTGTACACGGCGGATTTAAACAACCTGATGAAACAAAGTTTAGCAAGTGATGCACAGGAGAATATGCTTTCTAAATACGAAGCAATGATGCGATTACGCGGCGGCAAAGCTGATGGGTCAGACGCTTCAGCTGGCGATGATTTAGGTCGTCAGGAGTTTGGAAAATATCAGCGAACCAGTAGTAATTCTGAAGTAGCAAAATCACGACTAGCGCATATTGTTGATGCATCTCAGGCACATCTGTCACCTGCGGCGCAACGCTATGAGGCTCGGGTTAGAATGCAACAAAGAAAGCTCAAAGCAGACAATGGACCCACACAAAAGGACGGTATTGGAGCGTCTTTAGGCGCCGAATCCCAAGATAATCAATCCCAACCACCGGTTCTACGTAGACGTGTATTCTGCCAGGATCAAAGGGGAACAGTAACAGTACCGAAGTCTAATCATACTGCGAATGCCACAGTTCAGCATAATCAGGATGGTTTGTACACTTCATTAGGTGAGGTGTTAAACTCGAATATGCCCAATGTTCAGAACAATGATAGTCATAAATTGGTTACAACCGCACAAAAATCAATGTTTACACATCCAGTGTTTCCCAGAAGGAAGGCACCAGAATTTGTTGACAGTCAACCGATACACCTTGGAGGAAACTGTAATTCTACTGGAGAACGTCTTCCAGAAACTAGGTGTTCAGGAAATTCTGCTTTATATGCCGAGGAGTACTTATGGCAAGATAGGGCTGAAAATATGAAGAATTTAGAAAATATGCCTTCGCAAAATTCAAGAATCATTCAATCGTCGAATATTCACGAAGTAAATATTGGTTTAAATCCAGTACTTCAGCATCTGTGCAATGACGAAGCTAATCCTTTGGACATTGCCGAAGTCTTGGATCTGATGGTTCGTCGAACTAAACGAAATGACAAAGAGAATGAAGTACTTTCCGATTCTGACAGTTGGAACGAAAAACAGGCTCAGATAGCGCGCTGGCGTTCTGAAGTGAACAACGCGTTACGGGAAGAACCTTTTCCTGTTGAAATGAATGATGAACTTAACGACTGTTGTCCTGTAGAAGAAATGTCTATGGGGCCGTTAATT
>JAQBSW010007092.1:0-43506 GCA_029291075.1 Eudiplozoon nipponicum
TCAATTATTGTTTAAATTGTATTGCCTATATATGTATATGTGGCGAAAGTTGCAAACAGTTAATGATCGTGACTGCATAGAAATTGTGCAGCCGACATTTCCAGTCAAGTTCAATGTATGCAAGACTGCTAGAGGTGAGAGCCGCATATCTTAATTTGATTTCCATATATATTCAATGCGGTTTGATCCTCGATAGTCCGTTTGCCGTCGTACTCTGATGATGATCATGGAAGGTCGAAACGCGTCAGTGCGTTGCGGCTGGCGGTAGTTTTGTTATATTGTTTGACGACTGGTTAAATACATTGGGATTGATGTTTACTTCAAGCTCGCAAACTTGATTTAAATAATTGTTACCACCACCCGCGCAATCAATTATTGTTAAATTGTATTGCCATTATATGTATATGTGGCGAAAGCTGCAAACAATTAATGTTCGTGACTGCATAGAAATTGTGTAGCCGACATTTCCAGTCAAGTTAAATGTATGCGAGACGGCTAGATGTGAGAGCCGCATATCTAAATTTGATTTCCATATATGTTCAATGCGGTGTGATCCTTTATAGTCAGTTTGCCATCGTACTCTGATGATGATCATGGAAGACCAAAACGCGTCAGTGCGTTGCGGCTGGCGGTAGTTTTGTCATATTGTTCGACGACTGGTTAAATACAATGGGATTGGTGTTTACATCAAGCTGGCAAACTTGATTTAAATAAATGTTACCACCACACGCGCAATCAATTATTGTTAAATTGCATTGTTTATATATGCATATGTGGCGAAAGCTGCAAACTGTTAATGTTCGTGACCGCATAGAAATTGTGTAGCCGACATTTCCAGTCAAGTTCAATGTGTGCGAGATTGCTAGATGTGAGAGTCGCATATCTAAATTTGATTTCCATATATATTCAATGCGGTTTGATTCTCGATAATCAGTTTGCCGTCGTACTCTGATGATGATCATGGAAGGTAGAAACGTGTCAGTGCGTTGCGACTGGCGGTAGTTTTGTTATGTTATTCGACGACTGGTTAAATACAGTGGGATTGGTGTTTACTTCAAGCTCGCAAACTTGATTTAAAGTAAAACATTAAACAAAGTTAGAAAGGCAAATGGATATGGTATGTCCGATCTCCAAATGGAACAGAAGAGTAAGAGTACCAGCGGCCGAATACAAAATTCAAACTTTTCCAAAAAAATTCCAGTATAAAATAATTAATTGGAGTTGAGGACTAATTCCACTGCGCCATCTTTACAGCAAATCAAACAAAATTTTCAGCTATATACTAACTCATTTTCTCGTGTGCCTCAGTTTGAGCTTTGTCGCAGCAAACAATGGACATAACTTGAAGAGCAACTTATAAGGAGGAACCCGTTTAACTGATGCATATATGTAAACGAAATTTTGCACCTAGGTTTAAATTGTATAACTTCTCAGTGCGAAAACTTGATTGTTGAACGACAGATCAGAGACGACTAGTTAGAGCATCATGTTTCGAGTTATTCCAAACACGATCGACCTAAGGGAAAGACTAATCAAAATCATGTTTGTATGACTCAAAATTGCACAGTGGGCAGAGTCCGGAATCAGAATAAAAAGCTCCCGGTTGGAGCTCCACTCACGGCAAGTTTCAGACAATACTTGAATAGCTCCAAGAGGAACCGATCTACTGGATGTCTTTGCCATCTTATGTAACGTTTTGCTTATACTGGCAATATATATAGGTACCAAAAATATGTAATATATTTGTATAAGCAAGGTTGTTTGAAAGTTAATGATGAAAAATTAATTAAAGGAGCTCAGCTTTAAGTATATCACCCGTGGTTTGCAATCGTGAAGAACTTCTTTAGCGTTATGAAGCATGTGTGCAATCAAACTCGTGTTCGCAATTTATATATATATATATATATATATATGTGTTATACTTCTTTAACAAATTTCTATGCAAGACGACTGATTGGAATCACATTTTGTTCCTTCTTAAACCATAGCAGTTCTTTCCAATCTGGCTCTAATTTCCACTTTTCCTCTCCGATTTTAAATTTCTAACTCTTCACTCCCTGATACCATTTCTATTCTAATTTTAACTTGATTTAAAGAATTATTACCACCACCCGCGCAATCAGTTATTATTTAATTATATTGCCTATTTATTGTTTTACTTGTTTCTTGTTATAATCGAGTGTTGTTTTAATATCGTACGTAGTACTTTATTTCACTTTTATCGGTCACACACGGCTGTCCCATTTGACACCTTGAACTTGATTTTAACATTATTTTTTTAATGTAAAATTGGAAGTGGACATACATATATTTAACATTTCGATTATATTTCTTACCGTTAATTCACTTGCTTTTATTACTTCATAAAATTCAGTTTGTAAACATTTAATGTAGTTTATTGCGCAGAGTTCTTCGTAAGTTAATTTTGCTTATATTTATTTTATGCGAATCCGTTTCTGTGGAATATTAACTTATGATGAACAACCCGCTCAACCAAATATCAAACATCAATTGCGACAAAAGCACGATGATGAAGCCAACGAGCTTATTAAGCTTGTTTTCATGTACTTCTCCAAGACAACTCTTTTTACCCATGTCAAATTAGGTAGAAATTTATTTTTTTCAATTGTTGTACTCATTTTTTTATTTCAGGAAAAATGTAGTAAGCACAATTATCGTAAATGCATTTCGAATGGCTGTGGCTGGCTAAAATATATATACATTTCAAGGGAAGTGGTAACAATTTAAAAAATCGAAGTTTCCATCTTGACTTAAACACCACTCTTATCATATTCTTACACTTTGCGGTATAAAAAAAGCATTGTGTAATGTATATATTGCAATTCATCGAGTAGACTAAATTCGTCTTTAATGGGAACTCTTCATCTACTTGCCAGAAGTTTCCGCGAAAAGGGCTCGAACCTGGGCACGTCTGTTTCGGATTCTGACTAATCACTGAACCATTCTGCCGCACATTACACACATTTTTTAGTTATATTCTAACTAATGTTGTTTTTGTTAGGCTTTCCTTTATGTGGAGCGTTTATGTCATCTGTTTAGACCCAAAATTCAAACTACGAAAATTGTTTAGTTGTGTAAATGTTCAATTCAATACCAATTTTACAGGTAACGTGCTGTCTGTTCTATAATGGCAGATGGTGGGTGGTTAGTTGGAACTTTAGATCTCAAGAAATGATATATAGGCTCCATGTAACGGACGGCTAACAAAAAAGTATCTAGTATATGACTGAAAATTTTGTATTGTGTGCAGAAGAGTCGCTCAGTGGTTAGAACAACAGATTCCGAGGCAGACGTACCCAGGTTCGAACACTGGCCGCGGGAACTTCTGGACAGTAGATGAAGAGTTCCTAATAAAGACTAAATTGGTCTTCTGGATGGATTACCTTTACCGTATTGCACAATGCTTAGCTTATACTGAAAAATGCATGTATATAATGTGGGTGGTGTTCATATTACGATGGCAACCTTGATTTAAATATTAGACATTTCTGATCAAATACGCAGAAAACGAGATCAAAATATTACCTTAGCATTATCAGGCATATAGGTTAACTCAGACAGTGTATACTCATACAAATATATGTGCATATTCATATTAGGCTGTTGGATGTGTGCCCCATAACTAAATACTTTAGAAGAGCTCATCATTATTCATTTGACTCGTGTGCACACGGGAGGTGATGGAGAACTTTTTTAACAAAGTGAAGCACATATGCAATAATACTCTGGTGTGTAATTATATATATCATTGTTTTGTGTAGGTGTGTGCTTATACACGTGCCGGAAAGAATTATTGTTGCCTTTATTTCAGTCTTATCCAAAACTGATTATTGATATTGTCAACTCTGACGAGGAACGTTTAAGATGAATATAAATAAATCAGTTGATACGAGATTACTGTCATTACCATAATGTGCTATAATGCATCTGAGGATACCAGAAAACATGAATCGAAGCATTTACTAAATCTGTAAATCCGTCTTTATCTTAATTACCAAACGAAATACAAGAACATCGTAAACTAATGCTCTGTTAAAACATGAAATAGAAACTCCAATCAAATATTTGTAAACGTAGCCATAGAAATTCCGGCTTGACGACCGGCGGGCTCAAGCTAGTCGACCCGGGATTTGTAACATGAACCTTGCCGGGCCTTAAAGGGACAGCCATCATCCCGTTTCATGTGAAGCCTCGAGTTTGGTCTAACTGCACTGTAACATTTTGTTAAATGTGTAGTGACGGAATGAGAGCAAGCGTTCCAGATGTGAGGGGCAAGTTTCGGCTGCTGAAGGAAACTCTGGCTACTGGCATCTGGGCAGATAGTGCTCATCAGCTTTGGTTGGCAGACTATCTAGGAGAAGGAAAACTCAGAATAAAAACCATCACTAGGAATGGGTGACCTAGTGTTCTTTTACAGTCCACATATAACCATGACAAGTACAACTTACAATAATTACATACTGCATCGGCCGTCGCGCAGTATAAAAAGGGTCGCCTTATCTGCTGAGCCGTGCAGGGTGGATAAGCGAAAACAGGCTACTGCAGGCAACTCTATCTCCGATTCTGCCTCCTTTCCTTCCCCTTTTCAGTCTAACAATAAAACTCCTTTAGATACTATAAATATGGTTCTTTTAGATCATAACACTGAGCCCAATACCAGGTTGCCATATATCGAAAATGGTTCTAGTAGACGATCACTCATTAAACCTAAGTTAGGTTTTAACGTAGGCGCATTTAATGTGCGATCATTAAAACTGAAGAATCGTTTGCTAGTACGTTGGATAAATTAGAAATAGACATATGTTGCGTATCTGAAACCAGAATACAGGATCTTACGTGTATTACAGAACTAGTTGCACCATCCCTATTTACGCGTTATTGGCTTGGAACATCTGGTTCCACAGAGTCCTCTCAAGCCGGTAAATAGGGCGTTGGTATTGGCCTTAGCTCACGAGCTGAAGCTTGCTTAATTGAATGGATCCCTTTAAAAGGTCGATTGTGTGCGGCACGTTCAAATAAATCTACTAAAATCAAAGCAAAAAACCGTTTTTATCGTTGTCTCTTCGATGTATCTGCATATGCTCCTACCGATGGCAGCACAGAAGAAAGCAAGGACGCTTTTTACTCAGAATTAAGCTCCTTACTAAGTAAAGCACGAAGTTCGTATATAGTTCTGGTTATGAGTGACATGAATGCTCAAGTTGGTCGCTTAAGTAACACAGAATTTCCTTTAGGTGAAAGTTACACTCTAAGCTCGACTCGCAATGGTTATGGTGAACGGCTTTTGGATAGCTGCGCTGAACATAGACTATATTTAAGTAGTACAAATTTCAGACGTAGTGTTAGACGTTGTCCTACATGGCGTCCTCCAGCACCCGGACAACGGTGGACTCAAATAGATCATGTAGCAATTAGTTATAGATGGCGTGTTTGCATTTAGGATTGTCGCTCTTTTTGAAACACACGTCGACTCGGACCATGCACTTATCCGTTGTAGATTTGCTCTAAAATTTTCCGGGAAAATAATTGAGAATAAACTCCAAATTGATGTACGCAAACTCGAACAACCGTCCTTCCGACAAAACTATGAAAATATTCTAAAGGCTAATATAACTGGTCTGAATAGCGAAAATCCGAATATACTTTGGTCCAAGATAAGTTCCACTATGCACAATGCAGGTACTACTGTATGTGGCATAGCAGCTGTTGTATCTACATATGCTCCTACCGATTGCAGCACAGAAGAAAGCAAGGACGCTTTTTACTCCGAATTAAGCTTCTTACTAAGTAAAGCAGGAAGTTCGTATCTAGTCCTGGTTATGAGTGACATGAATGCTCAAGTTGGTCGCTTAAGTAACACAGAATTTCCTTTAGGTGAAAGATACACTCTAAGCTCGACTCGCAATGATAATGGTAAACGGCTTTTTGATAGCTGCGCCGAACATAGACTATTTTTAAGTAGTACAAATTTCAGGCGTGATGTTAGAAATTGTGCTACATGGCGTCCTCCAGCACCCGGACAACGGTGGACTTAAATAAATCATGTAGCAATTAGTTATAGATGGCGTGGTTGCATTCAGGATTGTCGCTCTTTTTGGAACACATGTCAACTCGGACCATGCACTTATGCGTTGTAGATTTGCTTTAAAATCTTCCGGGAAAATAATTGAGAATAAACTCCAAATTGATGTACGCAAACTCGAACAACCGTCCTTCCGACAAAACTATGAAAATATTCTAAAAGCTAATCTAACTGGTCTGCATAGCGAAAATCCGAATATACTGTGGTCCTAGATAAGTTCCACTATGCACAATGCAGGTACTACTGTATGTGGCATAGCAGCGGTTGTATCTACATATGCTCCTACCGATTGCAGCACAGAAGAAAGCAAGGATGCTTTTTATTCCATATATCGTCGAAAAGCGGTGTGCCCACACAATTTCTTAATATTATACGAGCTCTCTACACAAATACTTCCGGTCGCGTTAAAGTCTACAATGAATTAACGCATACCTTTACAACCAGCAGTGGTGGGAAATGTAAAATACTGTTAGAGGATTACCCAGCACTCACTCCAACGTTGCGACTGCAGAATGAAGATCCAGACACAGTCGACAGGTTTATATATCTTGGGAGCTCTATCAATAACGTAGGTAATATGTCCGACGAGGTGAGGATACGGATCGCGAAAGCCAGAGTACCTTTAACCGGGCCACCTTGAATAGATTAACAGACGTTGTTCCGTCTTTTGGTATGAAATTCGCGCCCTCTAAATGTAAGATATTTTACAGGATCACCCACCACTTACTCCAACGTTGCGACTGCAGAATGAAGATCTTGACATAGTCGACAGGCTTACATATCTTGGGAGCTCTATCAATAACGTATGCAATATGTCCGACGAGGTGAGAATACGGATCGCGAATGCTAGAGTAGCTTTCTCGAACCTTCGTCATTTATGGAGAAACGCCAATATTTCACATAGCCTTAAAGGTCGTGTTTACAATGCATCTGTACGCGCAGTCTTACTATACGCTAGTGAAACTTGGCCTCTTAGGTTTGATGATCTGAGACGCTTACAGGCATTCGATCATCGTTGTTTGAGAAGTATAGCACGTGTTGGTTACCAGCAACGAATAACTAACGTTAACATCCGTAGACGTATTTTTGGATCTGACAATAAGTGCTCGTCGTTATAAAAACAAATAAGGCTCCATCAACTTCGTTGGCTCGGTCACGTTTTGCGTAGACGTATTTTTGGATCTGACAATAAGTGCTCGTCGTTAGAAAAGCAAATAAGGCTCCATCAACTTCGTTGGCTCGGTCACGTTTTGCGTATGCCCTCATTTCGATTGCCCAATAGAGCTCTGTTCTCTCATCCAGCACCAAATTGGCGTAAGAAACAATGTGGGCAGATTTTGACATGGCAGAAACAATTAAAGTCACTTACGTCCAAATTGGGTAGTATAGGACCTACTCGTCTATCGGGATGTGGTCCTCGTGCGCATTACAGTTCTTGGTTGGAAATCCTTAGCGATATGGCATGGAATCGAGCTCAGTGACGATCTTGTTGCAGATGTCTAGTAGAATCATCTTCGTAACTTTCTCTTTTTAGTAGGGCAAAGTTAGCTGCGAGGTTTGGTTTGTTTATGACGTGATACAGTTAAATCCGCAAGGAAGCTGTATTGCTGATGTCGCCTTGCCCGAATGCTAACTTGGCCATAATGGTGTTCTGGAGAGGTTTAGTTTGCCTCATTTCTGTGAGTTATCCTGATAAATTTACTCACAGTAGCAAGGTATTCCTTCTCTCTCTACCCGTCGCTCTCTCTCTTGTAAATCCCACTAATAATTGGTCTAAATTCACATATACTTTTTTTTACTGCTTATGGTTATTTGGCAGTGAAACAGTCACTTGACTCTTGTGTGGCTGGACATGGTGATGAGGATGAGTAGTCAACGCCTGTTGTGTCACCACAAACTGTTCCATCATCATGTAGCCAACTCGTTCTAGTTTATATTCTATACTGCAGGTGCATTCCCATCCACCAAATTTGGCTAGAACGCCTTCCTCAGTCCAAATGTAGAAGACAAGACCGGGTAACGACTTTATTAATAGGATTAAGAGGCTGGAAATACCAAAAAATTCGTGGCGTATATATATATATATATATTATATATATTATATATATATATATATATATGTATATATATATATATATATATATCAAAAGCTAACTCGGCATTTTATTGAACTGTGGCTTTTTAAACAAAGCCGATAAACCATTTTACCTGCAGCTTTCTGACTTTTTGGACATAATGCCGTTACTTTATGCGAAAATGTCCAATTGATTAAACTTTGTGCTTTATTAAGCGCTATGTTTAGAGCTTTCCTATGGCGGTTTGGTTAGTCTGTTTTGCATTTTATTTTTATACCTAGGCATAAGATTCGTGCTAATCTCTATAATTTTGCGTATTACCAGTCCTATAACTATTCTCGCTGGTCATTTGCTCACGGTTTGCATCTGTGTAAAATTATTTTAATGTTTACGTTTTAATAATTCAAATTTTCACCGCATGACAGCACGTAAATGTGGCATATTCTTATAATTTGTTTAAAATATTGTCGAGGTGCGACGTTGCATTTCTCAGCCAATGTACAACTATTGACACAGATAGATAACTTGGAAATTATTTATTGATGGTATCGTTGCGTACCGGACTGTCATTCATTTTGAAACACATGTCAATTCGGACCATGCACTGGTTCTTTTTAAACGTACGAACGTTTTCCGGTAAGCTAAGTAAGATTAGGCGACCTAGTGTTCATTTACAGCCCACACATCTTTGAATTTCATGGTTTTGCGGGATTGAAGCATCAGTATATTGTATTGGCGTAACGCTATGTGGTATTAGTATTAAGAATAAACCATTTGGAGACGTATTTTTTTGATCGGTCAGCAAGTCCTTTCGTGTTAAATACAAATAAAGCTCTTAGTCGCATTGGCTTGGTCATGCTTTATAGAAACTTTCTAGTCAATTTCTCTTTATAGATTAGCAGACTTGCAAAAGAAAATAGCGATCAGATTTTGACATGGCATAAACGGTTAGAGTCCACATTCAATTTAAGTAGTATAGTATTCGTCCATCTATCAGAATGGGTTCAAAGGACGCATCAATTCTTGATTTGAAATACAGTGAGACGTGAAATTAAATTGAACACGGTCGTGATCTTGTTGTAAATCTCTGGAATTCATTTCTTTTCTTGTGATGACAGTTAACTTCGAGAACCGGTCGGGTTTATGATGCGATACGGTGAAAACTGCAAGGAAACTGTTGCCGATCTTGCTTTGTCTTCAAGTTGACTGGGCTCTATTGTGCTGTGTAGAGATATGTGTTGCCTCGTTTATCTGTGTCACTTAGTTCATGATCTCCATATTAACCAGATCCTCCCCTTCTTAAGTCACATTTATTTTTTAATTATTAGTTTTTGTTCTGATTTATCGTATTGTTAGATGGCTGCTAATCCTCAGTAATGGAAGTTTTCTGTATTGTTTGCAATTTGATTTTGGAGTGCCAGCTTCATATTTTACAATGCCGCATTTTGCGTACGCGGGTTGTAGCTTTTCACTGACAGTTTCAAAAAGGTCCGATTGATCACAATTTCCATTTCTTTTTTGTCATCGATCGGGTTGGGCTTGCATTCATCTCTTTCTTCCGAAGGCTTTAATATCGGTCATACTAACCAATGGAAATGCGGTTCTATCACATCTTTGTTTATTGGCGACGTTTTGGGGCCTACTTTCCAGCACCATCCTCAGGAAACTATACACAGCACAATACTAACAACAGCAGATTTACACAAATGTGTTAATTTCGTTCCGAAACCGTTCTATTTATATTTTTTATTTTATTGTCTCACCAATGGTTTTAAACAGAATTTCTCAGTATCTAAACTCAATGTATGCATATGTCTATGTGTGTGTGTGTTTGTGGATTTAGTTGTTTAGTGAGGGTTTTTATGTGCGCTAAACATATGAATATATAGAGTTTAGTTACTGAGACAAATTCTAATTTTAAATATGAATAGAACGGTTTCGGAACGAGGTTACCACAGTTGCTTAAATCTGCTATTGTGAGTATTGTGCTGTGTAAAGTTGCCTTAGGATGGTGCTGGAAAGTAAACACCGGACCGTCGCCAGTAAACAAAGATGTGATAGAACCGCATATGCATTAGTTAGTACGAACGGTGTTGATGTCTTCAGAAGAAAAGGACGCATACAAACCCAGCCCGATCGAAGACAAAGAGGAAACGGAAATTGTGATCAATCGGATCTTTGTGAAACTGTTAGTGCAAAGTTTTCTGTTTTGTTGTCTGTGATGTTGATGCTATGAAGCCCGAGCAGCTATTTTTCAAATGAAATACGAAGGTTTCCGAAAATGGATATTAACTGGCCTTGAATGTGAAAATTCGAGTTCCAGCCAACTCGGACGGTAATAATATTCATAGAGTTATAAGATGCCAACTGTTTTACAGTATGGAAGTCGATATTATTTTTTACTAGAAAGGCTGATAAGATGGAACATGAGCTCGCATTAGGTAAAAACCCACATTTTTTATAAACTTATTCGAGCAATAGCGGTGGCATAATTAAAAGTTATCTAAAACATGGGTGGTAGTAAGAAAATTTTACTGACTGATATTATTTGTCCTCTTGATAGGTGGGCCGAACGCTTCAAAGATAAATTTTCTTGTGTATCCGCGGCAGTCTGGATCTCTGAAGCAATGCTTGTATCAACATTGTGGAATGATTGTCTCGAAAAAACCATGAGAGTTAGGAATACCTAGTGCAATCCTATATCGTATAACAAGCAAAGCTGTAAGCCGAATGAATGGCTTCCCACCTTAGTTATGAATAGTGGCGCCAATTTTTATGGCTTTAGCAAACTTTCGTATTATAGTGAATAAGGGGACCATACTGGTTGCGTGGAGTGAGCTATCAATCATTCCTATCTTCAAATAATCAATCTCAGTTCATGTGAAAACCATCATGCCGTAAGCTTGACTCTAGTCGCATCTAGATTTTACTTTGATGATATACCACCGTCTCTGCGCTCCGCATAAATCACACACTAGAGAAGAACGAGCTTGTTGTAAATCAAGTAAACTAAAAGCAACACATATTTACGTCCAAAAATTGCATTCTTTCTAACTAGCGCATTCTACTAAGTTGATCACTATGTTGCATTCGCCATTCCGTCCACAAGTGGTACGCTTACTGAATTTGCCATCATCAGCATGCTCAACAATGCAACGGTCATACGTAACTAATATTTCATTTCCATGTATCCATAAGAAAAAAAGACTGAAGACTGAAAAATAATAATGACAAATAATAAATTAAATATACAAATTATTTGTGGAGAATGATTTATGAGGGAGATGATCTAGTCACTCTGCTTATATTTTCCTAGATATCGCAGCGAAGTCAAGAAAAACAATATTACACAACACCATTACCGATAAGGCGGCTCTAGGGAAAGGCAATATCGGCAATGCAGCTTCCTTGCGGTTTTCGCTCTATCACGTCATAAATAAATCAAATCCTCGCAGATAACTCTGTCCATTTTAGAAAAGATTTACAAAGTTGATTCTACTACAAATCTGCAACACGACCGCCTATGATTTCGACTGGATGCCATATCGCGCAGGATCTATGCTGCTCATATGGACACCATCCTGGCAGATGGCTGGGTTCTATTCGTCCCACTCAATGAAGTTGATTTAAGCTGTTTATACTATGTCAAAATCTGGCCATTTTTCTTAAGCCTATCTGACGCTAAGTGAGAGGATAATGCTCCACTTGGCAATCGAACTGAAGACAAGAACCGATGAAGTTGATGAAGATTTTTTTCTAAAGAATAGCATTTTTGGCCGATACAAAAATGCGTCTACGGATATGATCGGCATGTTCTATTGTTGTCAAGCACCAGTGGTCAAATGCCTGTAAGCACCTAAAAGCCTCTCTAGCGCATAAGAAATCTGCACGTACAGACGCATTGTAAACACGACCTTTAATGCTGTCAAATACTCGCGTTTTTCCATAAATTACGAAGGTTCTCGCTTTCTTGATTCTCGTACTCAAATAGATCGAAATATTGCCTGCGTTACTGATAGAGCTGCTAATGTATGCAAACCTGTTAACTGTGCCCAAATTTTTACCCTTCAATCGCAGAGTTGAAGCGAATGATGTATAATGCTGCACAAATGTACATTTAGTGCATGAAAATCTCGTCGAAATACGAAACGACAAATGTTAATCTATTCAATGTTGCCTGAGCAGAATCCCGAATGTCGAATTGTAATACAATTTTATCTACATAGCCTGGATTATCTTCGACACCTGTAACCAGGGGCGTATTGAAATGTATTGTTAATAATAGAATTTATTACAAAATTAAAGAAAAATTGAGAGTGGACTGTCCTGATGAACACAATTCATAGTAGTAAAATTATGTAAGGTTGTTGTAGACTAACGCGACCAGAAATGTTTGTGTACACAATACAGGCATACTACTTTTAGGCAGAACATTTGGATCCACCAGATTATATACACCCTTGAAGTCTAGGAGGACGGCGATATACATGTGGCTGTTCAAGAAATTGTCATAAAGTAAAGATATCTATACGACATCGTTCTGACTGGAATCCGGCCTGTTCGTCTGTAGTGCATGATTCACGCGAAGCGCTAAATTTACCTGAGATAATCGAAGAAAATAACCTAATTTATCGGAAATATGTGCAAGTTTCTTGTTGTCCAGTTTGTTCACTCATTAAATTAGCTGGCCTTAAGATAAACCTGGGTTTAATTATTGGTAGTTTTAAATATTTTCGATATTCGGATATTCAATATTGGATACAATGATATAAATATTGTCAAGCATGTTAATGGCATCTAAAAAAGCTTTTTGCTATATCGAAAAGATAAAAGAGAGAATCGGAATTGGTGTCTGCGGTGGCCTTATTTCGCTTATCCGCCCTAACCGACTCTGCAGCTAATGCGTCCTTATCCTGTGCGACGGCCGATGCACTATGGAATCATTGTATTTAGTATTGTTTATGATTATATGGTTATATATGGATGGTTTGCCAATATTGAAGTAGCCAACGAATAAACTATTATAGTCGTGTTAAACTACAATTCGCAGAGCAACTTTATTACTAACAGTGGAGCCCGTCAAGCATTTTCACTTCCTTATTTTTTCAAAGTTAGTAATGAACGTTTAGGATGGAAATGTCGAAGCGCTCCTCTTTGGTAGTTTAGTCGGTATTAGCTATGCAGACGATATTTCACTGTATTTCATCAACCGTATTCTATCCAGAGCTTTTTGAATTGATTAGCATTTAACGTTTGGTCAATGTAATTGAAAGAGAATTGGCTGTGCGGTCGGTGATGACAATTACTTAAATCAAGGTTGTGATCCTGATATAAACACCTGACCCATTATATACATACATTTTTCAGTATAAGCGTAGCTTTGTGTAATTCAGAAAGGGCTATTCATTCAGTATTCTGGTATCGTTCTTATTTGGAACTTCCCATTTACTGTCTATAATTTGCCTCGAACATGGTTTGAACCCGGGCAAAATAACTACATGGAGATTTAATATACACTGTTGAAGCCAGATCATATAGAATCGAGGATTTGGACACTGAAAGGTATCCTATCTTGTCATCAGTAGATTTATCTTTGTTTTGGTCAACAGGTGCTCCTCAGACAAATAAGACAAACAATTGTGCTTGTTCGGTCACTTTTAACATATACCTACAATTTGATTGCCCTGTAGAGCATTATTCCATAAGACAACACGATTGTGGAAGGCATTAGATAAGCAGTTTGTCAACTAAAACCAAATTAGTTAGTAGAGCACCCGTCCGTCTCTGGAATGAGGCCCACTTTTTATTGGCTAGACTGGTATGAAGACTTCCAACAGCACTTTTGCGCTTTCAGTTTGGCTCGAACAACTAAAGAACACAAATCAAAAATAGCGTCCCGTCTAATCTAATATTAAAGTATTTAACCCTAAATAATCAGCCGTTCTAGGTTTTGAGTGTAAATTTAAAAAAAGTATCTGACCAATTAATTACGAAAGCAAATATTTTTAATCTCCATGTTATCAATAAAATGATTAAAATATACATTAGCTTCCTTTCCAAAACACAATAGGCTTAATTTGATAGCTTAATAAACAAAACAGGCAATAGAGAAGCTAATCTTGTGAATGGGAATCTTTAGTAAGAAAGATGGAAGTGCGCTATAAGAAAGACAATTTCCAAAACTCGCCTCCAGGGGAATCTATTCTGTTGGAGCGGCGTTACGAAACCATCGCCAGTTTTGCAACAGTAGGAAAACAAACATTTTTGTATATAACCTTTTCTTCATGTTTATTTATTACATATAATGCAGGGAAATCACATGAATTTAATCGACCTGCTATCCAGTCTGTTTTAAACAAACTATATGAGGAACATTCATATATATATATATATATATATATATATATATATATATATATATATATTCCCTAGTTGAATCTTTGCCTAGGCGTATAGCTATTTTTAATTAAATGCGAGTTCTTTCCGTGACATTCTTTTGCTCTATGATTCGAAATGTCTCGTCTTGATTACGTTATGGCTACTTAACTTGCTTCATTTATTATTTCGCATGATATTCCAAGCTTTTATTGTTAATATAATATTTGCAAAAACCTATCATGCTCAATACCTTGTAAACCTGAATTTTATCTAACATATCGATCATAAATGATCGTATATATTGTTTTTATCAGTGAGTGCTTCAGAGATTAATTGGTTACAATCAAATTCTTATTGTTGTTGCTTCTTGTAGATTACTTTATTGTCAAATTTTAAAAAGACAGGACAGAATTACCAGCGTCTTTTATTCTTCCAATTGTATTTAACTGAAAAAAGATTGAAATTCACATCCACATGACCGCAGTGAAGAATAAGAATTAATTTATGTTTGCATTATTTCTAACAAAGATAAACTTTCATAATATTCTTTCACCAAAACGACTCTCTTACGCACTATCAAATAGGCTCAATGCCATCAAAGGGATGTAAGTTTTTCGGAAATAGTTACAAATACTTTCCATTCAAAATTAGAAGCCTCGAATTCGGATATTTTAATTGATTTTATGATTATTAAACTAACATCCAAAAATGATCGAGTTCTAGGCTTTTGGCTGTGTAGAATTCGCTAGAACTTGCCTGCCGCCATTTCTTTTCTCCCCTAAGATTTGTAGTAAATCATCTATATACTGTTTCTTGCGGAGAACTCGTATATAATCAATTGTGTGTTAGGTGTTCAAATACAACTAGAAGGATAAACCAAATAAAGCGTATAATCTCATGCACATTCGTTTCGTGCTTACTAGCGATTCATCATAGGATCCGGTATGACGCCCTTTACCCAGTATATATATTGGTTTGGAATGTGGGCAAATTGGACGGTAGTACTTCATATAGTCTTCGACACGAAACGATTGTACACGAGATTATACTTTCCGATCACCTTGTCTTTTCTTTTTTGTTCTGGTCATATTTTGACTAATTTATCACAATGTGTGAACACCTAATACAATATTGTGTAAATCATGTTGCCTGGGTACCAGCTACGCATGCAGCCATTGAAAGTGCGATGACGAAACCACGAATTGTCTTCAAATTTGAAGGAATATGCACGCATAAAAATCATCTGATAAATAACACGGAACTACAGTGATGTAAAGCATATTGAATTTTAATGCATGTTCAGATGACGAATTTTGGTGCTATTGTCTTATTTTTATATGCGAATGAATTGATGCATTTTGCAAAGAAATCGATTTTCGTTTAGAATTGTTTGTTTCAATTTTATTAAAAACGGTTACTCGTTGATAACTAACAGCTTTTCACTTAGCATTAACCGTTTCGCTCAAAAAATTTCAGATTCATCAGAAGACAACAGACCGGTATATAAAGGTCCGCCAGAACCACCAGCAAATCGTTTCAATATTTGGCCAGGTTACCGCTGGGACGGTGTTGACAGAAGCAATGGTTTTGAGAAAAAAATAATCAACGAAATGACGAGACGAAAAGTTGACGAAGAACAAGCATATCAATGGGGTATGGAAGACATGTAAATGTGTAAATAAAGTATTCAATAAATAAGCACAAGAGATTTTTAAACAATCAATACATTTTATTGAATAGTTATACAAGGACATGCAATTTTCCCGAAAGCATTACAAATTTACAATTGACCGCATTATAAATTCTTCGTAATTTCAGTAGCAACAGTGTGGGAAAGCGGTTCTAATAATATAAACAGCGCGTTTTGTGCATCAGACATACATCTTCAACCCTATCCGCGATAACACGTCTCTGGTCCCACAAATAGTTATCGACAAGAATTGCATTGCATAAAACGGCGTTGTTATTAGGTGCATTTCCTGTCTGGTCCACTTCTAGGCCTTCCTCGTTAAGCAACGATTTCACGTATTTGACAATTAGCTGTTAATAAAAAATAGTGTAAATATTAATTTTCTTTTAATATTCGATAGTCGAAATTTGTCTTGAATAAACAGTTTTTACGTATTTTTTAATCTATTAAAAACTACGACGTGCAGAAAATACCGTTTCCAAATTGGAATCAGTAGCATAGTATAGTAGCGCGTGTATTGAATTACAGCTTAATACGAATGAGAACAAACAAGATCGAATGGCGACGCGGTAGTTTTGCTATGTTGTCCGACGACTAGTTAGATACTATGGGATTGCAAACTCTATTTAAAGAAGATTAAATGAAACAGCATAATTGCCTATTTCACTGAATTTTACACAAACGTGTCTGATAACTTAGTCAAGAAGACATTATTTTGTCACGAGGCAAAATCCATTAATTTACCTACACGGTATCGGGCCTTTCCACTGGACATTGCTTGCCACATGGTTCGCGCAATGTCACGAATGGCCGTTATTATTGCTGAGGATGTAATACAAAATAAATAGTCAGTAAAGAAGCAATGCATGAATAAATGATGAATTTTCAATTTAATACGCATTTGATAATTAGTGCATTTTACCTGGATTGCGTGAATCGTTGCACCTCTTATCTCAACCTCCATTGGATCGCCGTTTGCAATTTCTCTTCCTGAAATGAAAATTTCGTCAGTTAATCAATATAAAAAAGGAATTACTATTTACAATCAATTTAAATTAGGCCTAAGGAAGTGATAAAATATTAAAAATCGCTTGTGTAAATAATAACCAAATGTTTCCAAATAGGAATTTTAATGCTTTTTATGGCGCTGAAATTTTTTTATATTAATGTAATAATGGTTGTGTGTGTGTTTATGCAATCATTCCTGCTTGAATGTATATTTATCACTAAAGCAATCAAGGATTGCTTTTTCACGCATTTTTGCATAACGTGCACTTTTGCTCATAATTGCATATACGTGGGTCCATTTATTTATTAATATAAATAAATGAATAATATACGTAGGTTAATGCATATGCAATTGTTGAATATGAAATAAAATTGGGTCCATAAACGATTTTATTCCTAATAAATCATAACTAACGATGCAGCAAAAATGTTCAGAGATCCTCAATTTCAGGTTCTGGCTCAATGATTTTTCATCATCATCATCATCATCATCATCATCATCATGTCCTGTCACACAAAAGTCAAATGACTAATGTTTCACTGCCATTTAACCATAAGGAATGAAGAAAAAGTATGTAAATGAATTTGGACAAACTATTAGTGAGATTTACGAGAGGTAGAGATAGAAGGAATACCTTTCCACTATGGGTAAATTTATCAGGATAACTCACAGAAATGAGGCAAACTAAACCTCTCAACACCATTATGGCCAAGTTAGCATTCGGGCAAAGCGACATCAGAAATACGGCTTCCTTGCGTATTTCACCGTATCAAGTCATAAACAAACCGAACCTCGCAGCTAACTTTTCCCTACGAAGAAAAGAAAGTTACGAAGATGATTCTACTAGACATCTACTACAAGATCGCCACTGAGCTCGATTCGATGCCATATCGCTAAGGGTTTCTAACCAAGAACTGTGATGTGCACGAGGACCCCATCCCGGCAGACGAGTGGATCCTATACTACCCAATTTGGATGTAAGTGACTTAAATTGTTTCTGCCATGTCAAAATCTGCCCACCTTGTTTCTTACGCCATTTTGGAGCTGGATGAGAGAAGAGAGCTCTGCTGGGCAATCGAAATGAGAGCTTACGCAAAACGTGACCAAGCCAAAGCACTTATTGTCAGATCCAAAATTGTGTCTTCGGATGTCAACGTTAGTTATTCGTTGTTGGTAACCGACATGTAGTATACTTCTCAAACAACGATGATTGTATGCCTGTAAGCGTTTCAAATCATCAACTCTAAGAGGCCAAGTTTCACTAGCGTATAGTAAGACTGCGCGTACAGATGCATTGTGAACACGACCTTTAAGGCAAAGTGAAATATTCGCGTTTCTCCATAAATGACGAAGGTTTGAGAAAGCTACTCTAGCTTTCGCGATCCGTATTCTCACCTCGTCGGACATATTGCCTACGTTATTGATAGAGCTCCCAAGATATGTAAACCTGTCGACTATGTCAAGATCTTCATTCTGCAGTCACAACGTTGGAGTGAGTGGTGGATGATCCTCTAACAGTATCGTACATTTAGAGGGCGCGAATTTAATACCGAAAGATGGAACAACGTTTGCCAATCTATTTAAGGTGGTCTGGGCAGCATGCTGATTGTCGAATAATAGTACGATATCGCCCGCATAGTCAAGATCGACTAGTTTATCTCCCGGGAGAACTTCAACTCCAGCGTCCTGAATATGTGGGAGAGTGTTGTTCATAATAGCATTTATTACAAAATTAAACAAAAATGGGGAAAGTGGACAACCTTGACGAACACCACTGCTGGTTGTAAAGTTACGCGTTAATTCGTTGTAGACTTTAACGCGACCAGAAGTATTTGTGTAGAGAGCTCGTATAATATTAAAAAAATTTGTGGGCACACCGATTTTCAACAATATATGGAATTAAACATTGCGATCCACGGAATCAAATTTACCCTTGAAGTTTAGAAAAACGGATATTGTGGGACGGTGATATAGATGTCTTAAAATATTATCAATACAGTCTCGTCCTGCGGGGAATCCGGCTTGTCTTTCTCTTTTATATGATTTACGTGAAGCGCTAAGACGACGTAGGATAATCGAAGCAAATAACCTTGATACGACCGGAGTCAAACTTATACCACGATGGTTATCGCACGAATTACGATTGCCTGTTTTGAAGATGGGAATGATGGTCGACTCATTCCAGTCAAGTGGTACGGTTTACTCATTCCATATAGTATGAAAACGTTTGGTCAACGCTCCTGAAATTATATCGCCATCCTCCTTAACCAATCCAGGAAGTAAATCATCGGGGCCTGCGGCCTTGTGGCGTACTTCTAACTCGGATGGTTCTTCGGGACTAACATTCCACACTGTTGATGCAGGCATGCTATTGAGAATCGGAACTGACGCGTGTGGCCAAGAAAATTGATCTCTAAAGTGTTCGGCCCACCTGTTAAGACGACTTATTTTATTGGTTATTGATTCGTTGTTACAATCATTTATAGTTTCGCTAACTTTTAACTTTCTCGCAACTGTTGCGCGGATAATTTGGAACAAACAGCGACTATTACCTGACGCGAAAGCTACTTCCATTTCTTCAGCCTTTCTGCTCCAAAGGTTTTCGAGATCGCCTTTTAGACTGCGCTTAAGTTGGCGTCTTATATTGCGACGGGTATTATTATGAGTCGAGCCAGGTGGAATTTGGCGCCTTATTTCGAATATCTCCATAGATTTTACAGAGAGCCAGTGATTATTTCTACGGGGGCCTGCTATGCCACATACAGTAGTACATGCATTGTGCATAGTGAAACTTATCTTAGACTGAAGTATATTCGGATTTTCGCTATTCAGACCAGTTAGATTAGCCTTTAGAATATTTTCAGTTTTTTCGGAAGGATGGTTGTTCGAGTTTGCCTACATCAATTTGTGGTTTATTCTTAATTATTTTCCCGGAAGATTTTAGAGCAAATCTATAACGGATAAGTGCATGGTCCGAGTCGACATGTGTTCCAAAAAGAGCGAAAATCCTGAATGCAACCACGCCATCTATAACTAATTGCTACATGATCTATTTGAGTCCACCGTTGTCCGAGTGCTGGAGGACGCCATGTAGCACAACGTCTAACACTACGTCTGAAATTTGTACTACTTAAATATAGTCTATGTTCAGCGCAGCTATCCAAAAGCCGTTCACCATTATCATTGCGAGTCGAGCTTAGAGTGTATCATTCACCTAAAGGGAATTCTGTTACTTAAGCATCCCGCTTGAGCATTCATGTCACCTATAACCAGGACTATATCCGAACTTAGTGCTTTACTTATTTAGGAGCTTAATTCGGAGTAAAAAGCGTCGTTGCTTTCTTCTATGCTGCAATCGGTAGGAGCATATGCAGCTACAACGAAGAGGCAACGATGATAACGGTTTTTTGCTTTGATTTTAGTAGATGTATTTAAACGTGCCGCACACAATCGACTATTTAAAGGGATCCATTCAATTAAGCAAGCTTCAGCTCGCGCGCTAAGGGCAATACCAACGCCCCATTTACCGGCTTTAGAGGACTCTGTGGAACCAGATGTTCGAAGCCAATAACGCGTAGATAGGGATGGTGCAACTAGTTCTGTAATACACTTAGGATCCTGTACTCTGGTTTCAGATACGCAACATATGTCGATTTCTAATTTATCCAACGTACGAGCAAGAGATTCTTGCTTTCCAAGTTGTTTTAATGTTCGCACATTAAATGCGCCTACGTTAAAACCTAACCTAGGTTTAATGAGTGATCGTCTACTAGAACGATTTTCGATATTTAGTAACCTGGTATTGGGTTCGGTGTTATGATCTATACCAACCATATTTATAGTATCAAAAAATGTTATTAGATTGAGAAGAGGAAGGGGGAGGAAAGGAGGAGGAATCAGAGATAGAGTTGCCCGCAGTAGCCCGTTTTCGCTTATCCATCCTGCACGGCTCAGCAGATAAGGCGACCCTTTTTATACTGCGCGACGGTCGATGCAGTATGTAATTATTGTAATTTGTACTTGTCATGGTTATATGTGGACTGTAAAAGAACACTTGGTCGCCCACTCCTAGTGATAGTTTTTATTCGGAGTTTTCCTTCTTCTAGATAGTCTGCCAACCAAGGCTGATGAGCACTATCTACCCAGATTCCATTGGCCAGTTTCCTTCAGCAGCCGAAACTTGCCCTTCACGTCCAGAACGCTTGCTCTCATTCCGTCACTACACATTTAACAAAAAGTTAAAGTTCAGTTAGACCAAATTCGAGGCTTCACTTGAAACGGCAAAGTTCATGCTACCAATCCCGGGTCGACTAGCTTCAGCCCGCCTGTCGTCAAGCCGGAATTTCTATGGCTACTGGCAGCAATGATTTTTAGTCGTGTTAGAATTGCTACAGCCTTCATTGATAAATTATGCGAACTACTTTGCAACCGTTCGTTCATTTCTATTATTACCAAGTGTCTTGAAATAAAATGTATTGTCGATTCTCCTCCATGTCGTTCAGACAGCTGCAGCATACGAAGTTGCTCGATTTGTTTTAGATCAATCATTGTCAAAGATCAGGAGACATTAACAATTAGTAAAATTTACGAGCCGATCAGTTATATTTTATCACTAATCTATGTGGTCATATCTTCGCACGAAGTTCAGAACCACCGACTGCGTTGCTTGAATCACCAACTAGAATGGCTGCTAACATAACCATCTCGTAAGGTTACCAATGCACGTCTAATGCACATATGATAAAGCAGAAAATATAGAACAGCAGTATCATAGCGCCTTGCTCGCAATAGTCGTGCTGCATTTGGATCGGTGAAAATTCAGCTGGTAATTTGACAGCAAGAATTAGAATAGAGCGTTTTATTTAATGTTGTCATATAGTACGAACTTTATGTACAATCAGTTCTAATGTCGGTTGGGAGCAATGACCGTTCCAACGTTCACACGTTCTAGCGAAACTAATGAGTAGGCAACTTGTGACGCAAAAGCTTCTGTAACGAAGATAAATTTGCGCTGTTGTATAGAAAATGACTTCAAGCTCACTAGTATATTTCAGGTGATTCGGTGTTTAGTCCATTGGATCATAGGACCTCGGACTTTTAGTCTTTTCTGTAAGCTTAATAAAGTGGTCGAATATTGCAAAAGAATATTCACGGTAAACATATATATATATATATATATATACTCATGGATACTCATTTACGTTTTGCCCAATTATATGTATAGCATAGAAAAAAGCATTCTAAACTCTACGATATAAGGACATTTTATTATAAATTTCAATTATCGAGATATAAAAAAACGGAATTAGATCTTCATAAAAATTAGACATCCTAAAAAGCGATAGAAATGATACTTAATGAAACAAAAAAATCATTTATATTCGTTGAAAAAAAATATTAAAAACGGCATTATTTTAGGAAGACCAGATTCGAAATTTGGTAGAATGATGCGAATATGAGCGGCAGAATGTAACGAAATACGTTCATATTAGGCAGTCAGCTATCAAACGAAATACGAAATACTGTAACGTAAGCGTGGTGGAAAGCATGATTTTGATAAAGGTAAAGAAGAATATAAAAAAGCATGTGACGTTTATACCTAGTTACGTATGCACCGAACACGAGAAATAAGATCAATTTGGAAGGCTGAAAGTAGATCACGTTACGTAACCGCAGTACTATGACCAGATTAATTATGCAATCCATTGATTTCAGAAGTAAAATAATGAATGTAATGGTGATAGAGAAACGTCTTAGTCCAATGTTAAATGAAGCATTATCTATAAGCCTAAAACGTAATGTATAGGGATTAGAGGTAATACTTAACCAGACAAAAGTCAGCTTTTATAACAGGCCCTGTTTTTTTTACAATTTCAGCACAAACTCATTAGCGTTTTGTAGTTCTAACCGCTATCCTCCATTCTTTCAATATTTTATCCTGGTGTACTTGTAAACTACTTTTATTTATTCTGGCAATAATTTCGTTATGCTTCCATAAATCCTCCTACTGTTTTATTTATTAAATGTGCAGCTTATACAAACACACAAACACACACACACACACACACACACTATATATATATATATATATATATATATATATATATATATATATATATATATATATATGATTTTGACACAGATATTTACATTGCGATTTTATAGAAAAATAACCCAAGAGAAACAGGTAAGGGATTTAGAAAAGCAAAATGAAGATAAGCACAGAACTTTAGTTCTATCAGATTCTAAATTAAGTGGAAAAATTAGAACATTAGCCACGAAATACAACATAAGAAGAGTGTTAAGGCAATGAGTTACAACAGGCAATAAGTTACCAAATCAGAAAGAAAAAATAGAACTGCTCAACACATCAGGGGTTTATGAGATACCCTGTAAAGATTGAAAACTCAGATATATAGATGAAACAATGCGTCCAATAAAGGTATGTAGAGGGGAACATAAAACTGCATGCAAACATATACAGATAAGCTGGGATGGCTGTAAACGGATTGCACTATGTAACCGAAATAGATTAACCAGTTTGATTATGGAATCAATTAAAATAAAATCAGGAATGAACGTCATGAATATGACATACGTAGAAAAATCATTAGGCCCCATATTTAATGAAGCCTTCTCGAATAGTTAATAATAAATCCAACTAAGAGACCGCGACTATAAATTTTAGATAGGAAACTGAACAAATTAGATGAAGTTACATATAGGTAATTTGGTAATAATTACAGTAAATCGTGTGCTGTCGGGGGAACTTACATAGTTACTCATATGTTGACTTACATATATGCATTTATTCAAATTTATTGATGGAGTGAAATGTAAATAATTAAATATGCAGATTATAAAACAAACACACACGCATATATATATATATATATATATATATATATATATATATATATATATATATATATATATATATATATAGATATGTATGTGGTTTTGACACAGATATTTCAATAGAAAAATAAATTTATACAGGATATGAGTATAAATATGTATTTGGTTGAGATACGATTCGTTAGTGTAGGCTCCGTATTCGGTCTCTTCCTAAAACCTTTTGCAAACAGGATTGGATTAGTAAAACTGGTGTATTTGAGGATTACTGCTATATTAAAATCAAATTTTTTTGTTGATCCTTATACGCGTCTGGTACAGCAATTAAAAATAAGCACATCATGGATAGGCGTGGATGTTAATCCATAAGGTTTGCTTATAGTTATTCTAGAAATGTCACTTTAGTGGAGTACAAATATGAGTGTATAGGTTGGTGTGGGCGGTGATGGGTGACATGTAGAAGTTTGCGTATACATTTGAGTATTAGAGATTAGGCATGAAGACCGGATATTAGGGCAGACAATAAAAAATACGTTAGGAATTAAAATAAATATAAATATATCTGTTTTGAATGAGGATACCACATTTGCCACAAGTTGTTTTTCCTTGTGCGTATTGTCAACCCGGAAGATGAGACTATAAATAAGGTCCCGAAATATCGGGAAAAAATGTAAAATCTTGCTCCAACGTAACTTTCAGACAAGTATCTGATAGACAGCTTAAAAAAGAAGGGACAAAAAAGAGAACCTGTCATTTACGGCCAATAATCGGAGAACCTGAAAATGTACAGTATTCAAGATTTTACCGACCTACAATTGTCCCGTACAAGAAAAATGCGGTCAAATCCACAACAAAGGCAGCATTGAGCAAAAAATCCAACATTTAAATACTACATAAAAGAACAAATTTTTACAAATTCGGTAACATCGTTCAAGTCAGTATTATTTATATTTATTAACTTTTTCGTATGCATAAATATCTTTAATTTATTAAATATTTAACTATACTCATCGGCATATGCTAGAATACTTATATATCCACACGTATATATATATATATATATATATATATATATATATATATCTATATATATATGTGTGTGTTTGTTTGTTTGTTTGCCTGAGTTTACGTATACATATATGTAACATTTGCGTTTACATCCCTTGCATTGTAATAATAAAGAAATACGGTAATGTTCATTATTCAACTTACCCAGTGCATCTAATGTCTAGAGTTGCGTAAATGGTCAGATACTAAATTTTATTTCCTATTTCCAATATTTTATAAGGTATCGTTATCAGATCAAACTAATTAAGATTACAGATGAAAAACAAAACAAATAACTCGTACGATTAAACGATGGTGTCAAGTCTACGATTGGAAGTTATTCGGAGAAAGCGAAACAAAAGCAGACGAGGAATTTGATAAGAGCGAAATTTTGGGTCCGACTAACGAATCACCATCTTAAACCTAAATAAGCGAGCCCACCAGATATTTAGGCATATGAAAACTTTTTTTATTTAAAAATTCTTACATAAATAGAAATAATACTAACTCGAATGAGGTCGCCAGATTTGCCGAAATTTGGCTTATTTGTTGTAAGACTATAGAATCTATGATTATGACCAGTGAAATACTGACCGACACGTTAGCCTAAAATCGTCTTAATCTGTGATAACATATTCAATAGACAGTACACCTGTAGGTTTCATAGTGACGTTAACACAGAGAATCCATCAATCAGCGATAATGACTTGCTTTGCACGTGTAAATGTAAATAAATCAAGATTTTTCGACACACAAACGTCATTCAGAGACCTGCAAAAGTCAAAGGCAGAGGAAAACACTATCAAAGCAGCGCAATCAAATATTCCATTCATTTCAATACCACTTCCCCATATAATGTGGTGTCTGTTCAGTAATGACAGATTGGGCATGGTTAGTTGGAACTTTGGGTCTAAATGGATGCCATATGAGCTCCACCTAAAGGAAAAATTGACTAACTAAGTTACATTAGTTAGTATATAACTGAAAATTGTGTGTAGTGTAGTGTGCGGCAGGATAGCTCAGTCGTTAGAGCACCAGATTCCGAAGCAGACGTGACCAGGTTCGTATCCTGTCCGCGGCAAATTCTGGCCAGTACTTGATGAGTTCCCAATAAGGACGAAACCGGTCTACTGGATGAATTGCCTTTTCTACACTATACAATTCTTAGTTTATACTGACATATGTAAGTAATTAATGGGTCAGGTGTTTATATCAAGACCGCAACCTTGATTATAATAATTGCTATCACCACCCGCGCAACCAATGTTCGTTTAAATATTCTATTCATTACATTATTGTTTCCATTGCTTTAAGCTTATAATTTCGACGTTTTTTAATCCGTATACATATATGATCACATTCATTCCCTCACTCCCTTAAACTTGGACCTTTTCACTCAGTTTAATTCCTGCATCCCAAGGACATTGTACTATACTTTCGTTACAGTACGTTATCATTGTTTTCCGACAAATATCTTTTATTATACCGATAAGCTAGCATGAGCAATTTTAAATGACTAGTCTATTTCGCGAACGGAAAACATGGTTCTCAGATAGCCATTAGTGATTTGCAATGAGTATGCTCAAATATGTGCATTTGATCGCACTTGTGCACAAAAAATCAATTAGAGAACTAAAATTAAATCAATAAGCATGGATGTAATCGTACAATAAACCGTCTGAACGAGATAGCTTAATATAATTTATATACGTTTGCACGTACATGTGTAGGTGCAAATCTTTGAATCTATTTATTTGGAATGCTCGTTTTCCAAAAAATATCACGACAGATCGGAATAGTTTGAGATGTTTAACTCCGACAGACAATACAGTATTATATCACACTGTACCCATTAGAAAGTGGCGACCTAGTGTAATTATAGCCTAAAAATAACTGATATCCGTGAATATGTGGCAGTGAGCCATCAGCTCTTATACGCCGATGTATTGCTAGGCTGTCTGATTTTACCTCTTCATGGTGATGTTTAATTTGCGCTGATCCAATTTCTTGATTATGACGTAGGAGTCTCTGACGATGATATATAAACCAATTAAGGAGAGGTACAATTTACAATAAAAAAAATTAATTCCGATAAAAATTCGTTGACAATAGTAATTAAGTCAATTTCCCTATATGGTGATTGGCTAACGAAAAAATGATTTAACAGACAGGAAGGATACAAAATACGATTAACATAAGCAGCATAACATAGAAACGGAAACCAATGGAAGTAAATTTTTAAAAATAAAATAAAATTTACTGCGAACTTCATTATATATAGTATTTGTTGGAACAGTTAAAAACAAACAGTGTTCAAACTGATTGAATTTTTGATATTTTGTATAACAAATCATAGAAAATCAAGCGAACTAGAGACAGCTATTTGCATAAAAACTCGACGTGATTTATCGGGTATAATACTATTATTACTGGTAGTTTTAATACTAAAGGCCCTACTTCTACTACTGCTACATCCACACTTAACTTAATCTGCAACAAAAACTGACGCTTAATGATATCATAACCACGCAATTAATGTTCCCACCAATTTATTTGAACAATGATGCTTTAGTGTCATCAATAAATCTTGACAAATACCTAAAACACAATTTTAACCTTTAGATATAGACCTGTCAGCTCTCAATTGTTACTGTCCACTAATATAAGGAAGCACATGTAACTGTGCAACTCATTGCAATTCCACACCAGAATAGCGTTGACAGACAAAGGTCTGAGGTTGTAAGCGTCTATGTCAACTTAGAGAGAAAATGAGAGTGAGACGAATACAACAAGCGCTGAAAACGTCTTATAAAATAAATGTAAATTGGTCGCAATAAGGGACAACTACCAAGTTGAGAACGTAACGAGCTTAGCTTGTCTGCAGACGACACCCTAGTTACATATTTAAAGTCTAAAACTATTTGGAACACAAAACAATTTAATTAACGTAGATATGGTAACAAACAAACCTTGTGATATTATATTTCTTAATTCATTATCATATTCGATAATGTTGTAGTAAACCAACATCTGAGGAACTCTGAAAGAAAGGCATTAAATGAAGAAATGTATTAATTATAATGTGTATTATACTTTTAAAGCATTCATTATATTTTACAAGTAGTTGTAATATTAAACACAACAAACAGCAGAATCGAGATTTTCTACATAGCAATATGGTCTCAAATTAGATTGTGTTGTAAAAACCCATAAACAATATTCAGAAAAAATACCTTTCTATATATATATTTTATATATCAGACAGGAATTATCTTCGGTGTATAATTAAACCTTTCATGGAAAGTCGTTGGATGTAACATTATAAAAGATAATACCAGTAGAAATTATTTTAATATGGAACAAACTAAAAATCACTCCTGTAGATTGTTTTACTGCTTGCATTCTGTACTTTTGCAGACTCGAATATAATGAGGTGTGCTGTGCCCGGGTGTTATGGTCAGCTTCATTTTCGAATTTGGTATTGTCTAGTTTCCTTATTACAGTCTGTAGGATGGAATAATATCAGTCACTTGAAAAAGATAGGAAGAGACATGAACCAATAGAGAAGCGAGTGGAAATGTTGACATCACATTTTTAAAACATTTTAGCTTAAATTAATATATATATGGCTAGCTCACTTTCACTTTTAATTCAGCAATTACTTTGAATTATTTGTCTGGAGAACATGCGTGCAATGTTTCGATGATATGTTGCGCAATAGCAGACGTGTATTCACCATTTGATTTAAAACAGGCGTTTAAGTTACAATGTTCTCTTATTCGTGTAATTAACCGTCTGGTCGATCGACCTACCTAAGTTGATCGACAACTTGCACATGTATATTGGTAATATTTTATATCGACATTAACGGCTGTTTCTCTTTGATTGCTGGTAAAGGCAAGTGCGATTTCCTAAATAACACTCATAGTTTAGTTGCATTAAATGTGCGTGTTAATGCTGCTTCAACTTTCTTTTGTGCCATTCGGGAAACTACATCCCCCTTAAATGGGATGATATTTTTCTTATCCTCCAGTACAGGTGTCGAACATAAACACTGCTTCAAAGTTTCAACGAAGCACATAAGAATATCGGCTTCACGCCAGTGCACGAGAAAGATGACTGTCTGCCTTTCCTAGTGGTACTATTAAAGAAAAAAACTAATGGTAAATTAAACAGAACAATTTACCATAAACCAACCTGGTCTGCACAGTATTTGCATTACAGCAGTTTTGTGCTGTTTCAATATAAATTATCAACAGTTCGTGACTGCTTTTCAAGAATTGACAGACTGGTTAGTCAAAATTCAAAAGAAAACGAATATAATAAATCAGTTAACGATTTAATGTCTAATGGCTATCATAGACAATTAATTGAATCAATTATTAAAAGGGGAAATAAACATAAACACGTAATACCAAACAGACAAGAAAACAATCTGTCTGATCATCCCATTCAAGGGGGATGCAGTTTCCCGAATAGTGCAAAATAAAGTTGAAGCGGCAGTAAAACGCACATTTAATGCAGCTAGACTACGATTGTTATTTAGGTTAACACACTTGCCTTTATCATCAATCGAAGAGAAACAGCCGTTAATGTCGAAATCAAATATTATTTACCAATATGCGCAAGTTGTCGATCAACTCACGTAGGCCGATCGACCAGATGATTAAATACTCGAATGACAGAACATTGTAACTTGAACCTCTGTTTTAAATCAAATGGTGAATACACGTCTGAAATTGCGCAAAACATCGTCGAGTGCGTGTATGGCCTTGCTTGGCAGCTTGTAAAATGTTGTTTGGTTTGGTGATTTGTGGCCAGGCGCGTGTTTTATTCACTTTGTCATTAATGTTTTTCTTCCTAATAAGAAATATACTATGAAATATACATATAGCAAGATTGGCCATAAATCTAGATAGCGGTAAAAATTGATAACGTAGAGCAATTGCAGTAAGTCAATATGCTGTTTATCAGTCCAAACCGGCCAGGATCATCTAGAGCACGCCGATTCGAAAAATAGAAATGTCAATAGTGTAGTTTCATTAATAAAATGAGATATTGCAGACTTCCGAGAAACAATGTACATTAAAAATCATTCATTGAAATCGCTATAACGAAATTTACCTATAATCTGCGAAAGCAGTGATGCGTTCAATATCGTCAAACCGTCCTAGATCTCTTCCCAAAAAGCAAAGCCACAAGTCCGCTGCCAAAATTTGTGCACGTTTTAAAAATCTAACTGTTAGAAGAAAAAAAGAAACGATATGAATGATATAGGAATTTAATATTAAACGAAAAATATTATAGGCATGTAATTCTACCAAATATTATGTGAAATACTAACACAGCCAAAGCCATTAAAGCATGATAACGAATCTCATTGTATTTAACCAGTCGTCGAACAACATAACAAAACTACCGCCAGCCGCAACGCACTTGTTGTTCGACGACTGGTTAAATACAGTGGGATTGGTGTTTACTTCAAGCTCGCAAACTTGATTTAAATAATTGTTACCACCACCACACTTAACAGTGAAGTGTATTGCCTATATATGATAACGAATGTTAGGTTACATGCGTGTGCACACACACGCAAACACACACACACACACACACACACATATATATATATATATATATATATATATATATATATAGTGTAATCCGAAAATAAAAATAATCAATGGCGATGCGCGTAGTGAGCATGAGCATCGTGAGAGAATTGTAAAATTAATTTCAAATTAGCCATGCTTTTGATGGCGATAATAAAAAAGCTTATTTCACAAATAAGCAACAATATATTAGAAGAATATATTAGTGTATAATTATTAAATTAAAAAATTACGTGGGAACGTTAAATTTTAACTAGATAGTTCTATCCTAATGGGTGATAAATAAGCTTCCATCTTCAGATTTTTCAGGTAATTAAAGCATATAATTAATCTCAGCGCTAAAAAATGTAGCATGCAGCTCTCACCTATCCTCAATTTAATGAAGTGACTTAAAAAGTATAGTTGTTGGTTAAGCACAAAAATGAAAGTCGTATTGTATTTCACCATTAACCAATGTGATCGTCACTCCGTGGTTTTAAGAATGTCTCAACATATTTAAAATTTTTATTGAATTAACGTCTACGAAAATCCATGCTACCGTTCATTCTTCGATTCCAGATATGCCTCGATGTAAAGAGGAAAATGTGAGGACAGCGATTACGACCACGAATCTTCGTAATATCTTTTTGCGTTATTTGTACATTTGCTCATAACTAGTGACTCTGCCAAAATCTCGAAAAAACTCGTAAAAATACATTATTATTCATATTGGAAAAATTAATAGAAACAAAATGCTACCTGAATTAAGTTGACTTACCAGTTTGGCCCATATAAACAGCGATATCGTTGAATGATGGGAACATCTCACAGACTCTGTTTACCAAAGTAACAACGGAATTATTACATTGAAGAACGAAATTGGAAAACCAACCACCGAATTCCGAGGTACTTAATATTTTACCAGCATGATTAAGGAGTTCACGCCTGGTCTTCAGGTATGGAATTATTTGGTCATTGCTACTGCGAAAGATGTGGCTCATCTGGTCATCAGTTAATGATTGCATCACAGAAGAATCAAGTATGTCAATACCTTCCTGTTAATAAATAAGAAAGAGAAAATGATCTTTAAATTCATTTCAGACTAGTTAATAACACAATAGCGAACCAGTTGTCAGCATCCATTTGAATATTTGGTAAAGTAAAGACATCATATCGCGGGTTTCCTATCACCAAAAATAAAAGAAAGAAATTATTTGAATCAAGTTTGCGAGCTTGAAAATGCAACACCAATCCCACTGCATATAGCCAGTCATGTAAACCAGCAATCAGTGTTGGCAATTGTATTGTCTATATATATATATATATATATATATATATATATATATATATATATTGTCTATAAATATATAACAACTAACGCATATTGTGCAGTCGATATTTCCATACAACTACAAGGTTACTAGAGTTGAGAGCCGCATATCTTATTTTGTTTTCCATATATATGCAATGCAGTTTGATCCTCGCTAGTCAGTTTGCTTTCGTACTCTGATGATGATCATGGAAGGTCGAAATGTGTCAGTGCGTGCGACTGGCGGTAGTTTGTTTTGTTGTTTGACGACTGGTTATATACAATAGGATTGATGTTTAATTCAATCTCACAAACTTGATTTAAAGAATTGTTACCACCACCCGCACAATCAATTATTGTTTAATAAAAGAAATCACCCGTATCAATATATTTCACTGGTCACACAACAACAAAAAACTACAATTAGTCACACTTACTGAAGCTGGTTTTTCTATGTTATATGAATGATTAGGTACAACAGGATTTGTGTTTGTCTCAAGCTTAAAGCTTAATTTAAGGAATCGTAGCATTACCTACAGAAACATTGATTGGTAATTCATGTACATGTGGATAAGCTGTGAAAAGAACAATTTCGTGACCATATAGAAGTTTTGAGCAGTTATTTCCAATCAAACTAAATTTATGCGAGTCGCATATCTGATCTTGCATAGCCTATATACGAATTGTGTTCTGTACCTAGAAAGTTAGTTTGCCATTTTCTCTGATCATAATCACGGAAGATCGAAACGCGTCAGCACATGTAACTGACAGTAGCAACGCTGTTAAGACTGGTTATATACAGTGGGGTTGGTGTTTATCCTAAGATCGCAAACTCTGTTAAGTCCTCCCTATCGTAAATGCCTAAACATCTATGCCTAATTTTTTCTCTTTACTATGAAATATCTTGTTTTTTTCTATTCTTCTTATGGTTATATGACAGTGAAAAATTAGTTACTAGTAGCTGTTGTATTTCTGTGTGTGATGACGACGATGATTACTAAAAATTATGCTATTGTCCCTAATGTTAAACAAGGATATGTCGCTGTTCCAACTTTGTTCAATTATGTAGGGTATGCTGCATTTAATTAGATCGCCGAAAAATTCTCAGTAGTGGAGATCTGTGATAATGGCCAGCGTGCCTATCTTCAGTACGTTAATGATGTTCTATTGGTGGAACTGAAGGTAGTTTACTTCACCTGTATTGGTTGAGTCGTTTATGCGGCTTCTCTCAGAATTTATTATAAGCGTGCTGTCCAGCAGATACTTAATTATCAATAACTCCGCCATCAAAGTGTTCACTTATGCAGACAATACTCTTACAAAGTTTTACCATCCGTCAGTAGCCATTGTTTAATCTCAGTGCAAATGTTTTATTTTTAATCACTTATTTATGAGTTTGCTCGTGTAAAGCGGGTCTATTTAGTAAAAATTACAAAAATTTATTATTTTATATTCAATTATGCGGCTCGAAGGCTGCTTCCATCATAGTGCTAAGTGATTCATCTTAATTCGAGCACTTCTGCGAGGATTTTCTATTTTATTCATTTAAGCCATAATTAGGACAATTGGAGCGGTATCGACCTCAAAAGTGACTATTGCTACGAAGAAGAGATCCAGAGGCCCATAAAATTCGCCTAAAAAAGTATTCATTATGTACGATCTGAGACATAACGCATCCAGAACGGTCAGTTCGACGCCCTGCCACTAGTCATCAAATAATTACTTTATCTAAATTCCTGAAGACACTAAACGAATCAGATTTTGGTGTGATTTACCGAATTTTAACAAAGCAGATATCTGTCCTTTACTCAACGGAGATGAAAGAAAAGAAAATCTAGATCCGATTGTGTTTGGTCAATTTGGTTAATCGCTCTTTTCGTTCAAAGTAGTTTAGATGACTGCTAGCTGCGCGCAAGAAGGCATTAGTCGATAAAAATTGTTACTATTCGACCAGTTTTGTGCAGCCCATCCCCGATGAGCCAACACCATTGAAGATTGTTATAGAACACCGACTGCTGTATCTAAAATACTGTTTATAAAAGTCATCTAGGTCTTCACGATTTTATGAACTAAACTATACAAAGTCATGAATTGCCGAAAGTCTGTGGTAGATCTGAATTCGAACATCGTTCGGCAGAGAGGAACGGATAATTCTGCTTTAGTGACACGAACTGTTCTGGAGCCCAACGTGTAAAACGTAGATCTTAAGAATGAATGAATGTATGTAAGCTTATTGAGAATTATAAAATCACCTGAACCACCAGGCTTGGTAACATTTTTTAAAAGAAAAGCGAAGACAGCTTGCTACAACTTACATCTATTGCACGATTTACAGCAGCACACATAGACCAATATCCTGTATACTCTTCATTTCTATAGACCACTTTGAACTTTTCTGATGTATCCGGCCAGAAGGAAAAGTTGAGTAGATCAGTAACAAATACCCTATAAAAGTATCAAAAGCAAAATTAAACATGTTTTAGCAGAAATTAAAATGTTTATCTACATTTATGTGACTTCTAAACCAACAAATATATAAGAGAAGCTTAGCTGTATTAGTATCTAAAAAATTTAGAATCAGCCTAGATCAGCCACTGCAGAATGGAAACAAAAATTCTTGACATTTACCATCTATTGTCAAAATAGCCCTACCACATCACCAAAATAAGTGTTTATGAGATTCTAAAGACCGTTAAAACTGTTCAACACAAAAACTGAAGATTGTGCTGTAGAATGAATTTTATTGCACTTGCAATATAATATAAATATACGTGCGCGTTAAAAAAACAGTAAATACCCAAGCAATGATGTATCTCTAATCTGTTCAGTAGGCGCTCTAGATAGGGTTTTTAACCATTAATAGTCAACTTTTCAAGGACACGACTGTACAATCCCTCTCCTACATATTTACAATCTCTTCGATTAGGTTTATAACCCGACTGTTTAAAAAAATGCAAGTTGTAGTATTGTTTATAAGTTTATTAGCTTATGTCTCCGTAACCGATCTACGGCTGTAAAACTCAGTAATTTTCTCTCGAAATCAGCTTGTATCTATTCTGAGTTTCCGTCCAAGCAATTATGCATAACATATTTTAAATTTCTTTATCTTAACCAAGTCACTGTAATACCCTTCAAATTGGCACGTTTAATCAGCTTCAAAACAAAACTCACATCTTGAAAATTACAGTATTCAAAGATTGTCCTGGCCCACATATTGTATATCACAAAGTTCTACTGTCTTCCTATCGTTCTATAATGTAAATGGTGAATTACACTCAGAATCGTTTCTTTCCTCATTGTCATAACTATAAAGATCACCTTCAAATTGAAAATCCCCTTACCGTAGAAGTTAACTTGTCATATAAGGGCTATCCACAAACGCATATTGCAGGAAAACGACCGAGCAATACACCCTGTCCACCAATGATGCCACAATGCGGCCATTCAAATTGTCTAAAACTCGAAATATTACAGGGAAGGCTATGTAATCAAACAAATCTAAAGACCGAATCTGTGCAACACACATAAATTTGAACATGTGCATCTAATTAGTAAACTCACAAAAACTATTGACCCATATTTAGAACAGCATGACGTCTTAACATATCCTGGTTTAAATGCAACAAACTTACTTGAAATTAATAACAAAAGCAATGATTTAAGACTAAAAACTAGCCTCCTTGCACCCAGTTTAGTTTTGTAAAATATTTCATTTGAACTCATTAGATTGCTGTTACGGACACAACCCTTATCAACATTGATTGACCCAAAATAGATAATGTACTACAGAGATGGTCAATCTAATAGACGAAATACATCATATAAAATAAATAAAGATGTCATTGCAATATATCTAGAGATATCTAAGTTTTCTGAGGCAATATCAAAACATGCAGTCGTTACGAAATTTGCCAACTTTAACTTACGCAGACCATTGAAATGCATTTTTACATACATCTCGCAACGATAAGTCATTTTGAACAAGATAGAATGCCATATATTATCGGCAGTTCCACTGAATTAAAAAACAAGACTACACCGCTTAACGTAGAATCCATCTTAATAATTAATTCAAATAAACATAGTAAAATTATCAAATATGTAGGACACAACCGTTGCAAAAGATTCATGATTTAAAGAACATCGACTGCATACTGCAAAATTTATCACTTCGAACCACTACATCAAATTCAGATAAAAATTCTCGCTCACTAACGACACACTAAACCCATGAGAATTTATTCCTCACAGCCACACCAAAAACAGTTCAGAATAATTATTGCAGATAAAACATATCCCAACCAGCATATTACTACTTTAATACTCAAAACCATTTGAGTAATTAGTTAATTGCTGAAGCAAATAAATATATCCTAGTTCAAACTGACCTTCAGGCGATACGGCACATAAAAACAAATTTCTTTAATAGAATAAAATAAATACACCAAAAATTAAGATCTTCATACATTTAAAACCGAAAAACCAGAGAAACTAGAGTGATTTCAAAATTCACTACTCCACTTCCACAACTCCTTTCACAAGTGTTTCATTCCTAAACCTAGTCGTTATCATAAAGCCAGTCGCCAAACGACAGACGCGATTAACAAACGAATACTTTTAAGATTATCGCATTCTAAAGCATAATTTGTCTAGTTCGACATTAAAATCTCAATTATGCATTCAAAAATGATAATAACAATCGAGTGGTTTATTTTAAATATAATGTACAAACGAATTGATATGATCTAACTTCTTGTTTTTCTCCAGAGGCACAAAAATTAAACAGTGATTTGGTATTCATTGAAAAATTCCAAGGCTTCATTTAGATTTTCAAATTCATCGAGTAATTTTTCATTTCATAACCAATGTCGATGGCCATTACTTTCATGCATAAAAGTCCTTATGCTTGTGAGCAGAAAATATTATATCCACATGATCATAACACAAAATGAAAATATAAATTGAGTGTGTTCATTTTATGGCCTATCTTGAAAACCATTACTTTGGTGCACAAAATGCCATAAGCCAGTCCATATAAACCACACAAATGTCAGTATTAACAGAGTTGATATTTACTTCATAAACTATAACTAGGACCATTACATTATATCTATCCTACTCTTGGAGCCCGAGATAACATAATCAAATCTTACATTTATTCTTCTTATAACTTAGAATTGTAAATAATTGAAGCAAAATTTCACAGGTAAAATCAACATCTAAACTAGGTAAGTCAAAGACTACGAATACTTAAATAGCTCTTCAATTAACTAACATTAAAACAAAATAAAAAATTTACAATTGCGCGAGGTTTCTAGATTGGTACTATACATCTTGACTAGGCTGAATTCAGAGTAACAAGTATATATAAATTAGCGGTAATCACAAATAATGAATTAAAATAGTGCCAATCAAAAATGCTATATTATTAAAGTTAACAGAAGAAAATTAAGAATATTTTCTTCGCAACTGTCTCTGTAAGCCAATCTAGGTTACCTAATAGGGGAGGAATCATTTTAATAAATGTGCACACCGTATATATACGTATCAAAAAGTAAAAATAGTAAAATCGAATAATCCTTTATACCGCTTATATCTTTGGCAGTCCAAATAAAGCACAAATCTACATTTAGTAGCTCTCAGAAAATGTAACGGAATAGTTTTATGCGCGTTCAAACAATAAGTACAGAAACTATAAATATATAGAAAAAGCTAAATAGGAAAATAATTAACGGTTGTGTTTAAACAAAGCCGATAAATTTTGAATTAATCAAAGCAACCGGACTGTCACTCCATCAGTTAGGCCTCTGAACTATAATACACGATTTAGCTGGACTGCCACTATATATCCGCACTATTACAAGTATTAAATTGGATTTTAAATATATAACACAAACAATATGAAAAGGTCACTTTCAAAATAGACCGGAATAATTATCGCGTTCGGTTCTGGCAGCATACCGACGTGTAAACTTAATCATTTATTCGCATGTTCCTATGTTTTCAGTTGATCTCTTAAACAAACCCTGGAAAAAATTAAAAACGATAATACATTACACGATTATTCCATTGTGTATTTAATGTCTAAAAATGGATTCTTAATCTAAGTGTGTAATTTCAAAGAAAGGTCAACGCGGTAGTCATTGATTACCTCTTCCAATTTAGCACGTAGGATTGACGTAATTCTTCAGGAAGTCTATTATAAATTAAGGGTAATTTACAAAGAAGAATTAGAAAATATTTTTTGGCATAAATGGTCACATTAGAGGCTTTCAATTATCTTAATGTGATATTTAAATGAATTTTAAGTGTATAAAGCTCAAGACCTTTTATTGCATGGTGTACAGAAAAAAGAAATCGATCCTTTGAAATTTTGTCTGTTTCAAGTTACCGCTGTATGATAGATTTAAGACAGTATATATAAGCAAATAAGCTAGTATTTCTTCTATTTTTTTAAGTTTGTCCAGTCGTCGCTGGGACCCGTAGTATTACCCGCATATTCTATAAAGGAACAGGCAAATGTTGTAAGATAAACAAATCTACTCTATGTAGTTATTCCTTATTTTAGAATAAGAACACTTAATCTTCTAACTTCAAGGAAAAACAAAGTTGTATTTTGGTTCTGGCCTAAATAAGTTGGAATTGGCTCGTTTTGGATTTAGGCTTACCGAAATTGAGATATGTAAATTTTGAAAGCCACTTAGGCATTGCAATCTATAATTTTTTATTATGAATAGCTTTTTTGCTAGAGGTGGGTTTAAGTAGAAAATCCGCTTATAGGAATATTTTTATGGTTACATTGCCTAAATTTTGTGAGAAAATGCCATGAAAAAATAATGTGGAATTTCAGCATCATTACGTAAATGTAAAGATTATGCTTCACCAAAATATTGTTGTTGAGAAAGCAAATTCCGGTGTGTATGAATATATTAAATCTAGCTGGATTAATATAGCAGGTACAGAGACGGTGTCAAAGGCTCTAGAGGTGTCGAGAAATAGAACATACTGTTTTCGGCAGGAATTTTATCCTAGAGCGTAATTAAATTTTATATGTTGGTTTAATAAGTTTGTATAGAATAGTCTAGTAATTTAGAAGTGGCAGGAAAGTTGGTTATTCTACGTACGTCTGAAAGTGTAGGTATCTGTTTCTTAGTTATTAACTTTATCTGTATATATGTTCATTGTACCCTTCCTATGTGCAAAAACAAAAAGAAATTCTATCAGATACAAGAAACATTTCTTTCTCATAATCTCCTTAAGTATCTACTAATGAACATATCTTTATATATAAATTGGAAAACACAACAAGATAGATAGAGAGTGTGTGAAAAACGGAAACCAATCAATTGGGTGCGTCACATCCAGTTCAAGCTCAATGCCTGTACATGCTTCATCTGCTTGCATAAATCCAGCTTCAATTATTTTATCCATAAGGCTTCGTATGTGGCTAGTTCCCTTATGTTTTTGCATTTAGCAATTACTTTGAATGCTACGTCTGGAGAACATACGTGCGATATTTCGATGATGTGTTGCGTAATAGCAGACGTGTATTCACCATTTGATTTAAAACAGGCGTTTAACTTACAATGTTCTTCCATTCGAGTAATTAACCGTCTGGTCGATCGGCCTACGTAAGATAATTGACAACTTGCGCATGTAGATTGGTAAATAAAATTTTATATCGATATTAACGGCTGTTTCTCTTTGATTGCTAGTAAAGGCAAGTGTGTTACCTTAAATAATATTCATCGTTTAGCTTCGTTAAATGTGTATGTTTATATCACTTCAAATTTATTTTGTGCCATTCAGGAAACAGCGTCCCCCTTAAATGGAATGTTCAGGTAGACTGTTTTCTTTTGCTGGCCCGTAATACGTCTGCTTCTGTTTAATTCCCTTTTTAATAACTGATTCAATTAATTGTCTGGGATACCCATTAGATATTAAATCGTTAATTGCTTTATTATATTCATTTTATCTAATCTTGACTAACCAACCCGTTAATTCTTGAAAAGCAACCACGAACTGTTGATAATTTATATTGATTATTATATATTGTATATATGTCATTCCATTCAGTACAAAAATGTATCTAGACTTTGTCAGAGACGTTTTTAATAGCTTTCCGTTGTCCCGATTTGGTAGACACCGAGGTTTCATTTATCTTAAGCTCTGCTATATCACTGAGATCTTCACAGTCAACGTTGCCACACATTGGGTTCTGCATGGTATGGGCTTGCCTTGATTACAAAATTCAAATAGGGTTTTTATAGGAAATATAATCGAGATATCATTTTGTTTACTGTTAAAGCTTTATCTTCATATAACCGAAATAGTATGGCGTATGCAAAGACTTACGGATACGAGAAGTCAGTTTTACAGCTTAATTATTTTATTCTAATGCTGCAACGAATTGACATGTTTCAATAGACTGACGAATGTGGGTAATTAATCGAACACCTGTGGAAGAATTTTGAAGCTTCTTTAATTTGATTGACACCGAGGGGCTCACTGGAGGTTCACACTTTGTGTTCTTGATAATATCTGCGAAACGAACAGCATTAGTGATAACGCAGTAAATTTAGTTACTATCTTGTTTGATGATGTGAGTAAATGGCAAAATTAAAATGACATTTGATGATAATAATAACCTTTTTTCCTGTGAGTTCGTTTGGTGACTGTTAAAAATAGGTGCAGCATCACTCAGGTGGTAGTATTAGTAAATTTGAACGCGATAATGAAGCTAATAACTATCTGCAAAGTATCGATATGATTGCATGACACATGCTATTATTAACGTAATGAAGGCCAATGAGAATGGTCAATGTAAGTGATCCCTGGTATTGTTTTACATACACACTACGGCATATCAGCCTTTTCTGTCGACCATGGAGAAGATGTAGTAGTGGGCAGAATTACTATTTGGCTAAATTGGATTATAGTAGTTCAGATACCTAGATCACTGTGTGGCAAATTGATTGATTATTTTAGGTAAAAATTATCGGTTTTAAATAGACACAACAGTCAATTATTTACCTATTTTGCTGTTGATATATGTATATATTTTACGTTCATATTAATTAAAAGCATGGAACAATTACGTAGTCTGGAGTTACGTATTAAACCAGTTTGTGGTACGTGTGCGCTGGATGTAGGTGGGAGATGCTTAGTAGGAAGATAGGACATCAAGGACCAGGGAAAAGAATGAAGATAATTTACCTGATCTGCGTTTTGACTAACGCAGTTAGTGTTCATTCTTTAACAAAATATTTCGGCTGCTTCTATCGGCAGCCTCCTTCAGTTGGTCCATCCTCACCAGTTTTACAAAACTAACTAAAGAAGCCTAAACACTTGCCTCATAAGTTGTTTTTTTCAGCTGAATGTAATTATTAAACCATTTGACGGCGTTGTAGCTATAACTCTATGCTAAATGTTGCTTAAAAGTAAAATACTTTGACGAAACTGGATTAAACGAAATTACTTGATCTTGAAAAACTGGTGAGGATGGACCAAATGAAGAAGGTTGTCAATAAAGGCAGCCGAAATATTTTGTTAAAGAAAGAAAACTACTGGTAAACCAACGGCGTTAGTCAATACGCAAATCAGGTAATTTCGATTAATCCAGTTTCGCAAAAATATTTTAATTTTAGGAAGACATGTTGTCGGGGATGATTAATACTCTCTAGACAATGACATCACAGAAACGGCTAAACTCTTCCCAATCATTGAAACGCCTGGAACATTGCATCATCATCGTTATGCATAGCAATATAAAAGTCATTAGAATCTAATGTGTGACTGCTATATAATCATAAGAAGAATAACACAGAAGAATTTTTCCAATATTGAAAAATTTAATAATTTAGGTATACGACGTGTGAGAGATTTATGAGGGAGGACCTAGTTACTATCAACATATTTGGAAAGATAATAGATATATAGTGCGGCAAACTAAACCTCGAAACAGCATAATTATTGGCAAGTTAGCTTTAAGATGTGGTTCTGTATAATCTCCTTTGAAAAAGAAGATAAGAGGATAAGTTAGGATAATTGGCAGGGGTCTATAATGGAAATTTATAGACTTTAGACGTCGATCACTTCAATATTGGAGGACGCTGTCTAGTTGATAGTTCCCTCGAGCAGGAAAATGCATAAATTGATTAGGTAAGTCGGCAATGAAAAGTCATGGCAACGTACGGTTTTATGATTTTGTGTCAGTTAGCAAGAGGGAGGTTAAGATCTCCAAAATGATGTACTGATCAGACATTTGTTTATTGGGTGTTGCGCACTTAATAACAATTTAGTTCAATTATGATCAGAAGGATAAACCAAATACAGTATGACCGGATATAAAATTTAATATGCACATTCGTTTTGTGCTTACTGGCGACTCATCAGTAGAAGCCGGTAATGTACCCTATACCCACTATATATTTTGATGGGGAATTTGGGTAAAATCTCCTATACGAATGTGTAAATCCGCAGTAGTGAAGCTAAATTCATACAATGCGACTTTAAAGCTAACTTACTATATACGTAATATATATATACCAAGTCTGTAAAAGGTATCAACACTATGGCTGTTGTGGCAGTACCTGATATTAACACAGATTGCCGAAAAGGTTGCACAGAAACTGTGGACAAAAAATGGTCTCCACTAGTGACATCGCTGAATGGAAGATTGGGAGGCTGACAGGCAACGCAAACAAATATGCTTTGACCTAATATGACAAGCTGAAAAGCACAGAATTCATGTCCAAGTGAGTTAGATATAGTTAAGCGCTTTGGAAAATGGGAGGACCGAACGAATGTAGTTAGCCAAACACCTCGGCTGATCGCCGTCACTTCGAAAGAAAGTGATATTCATCGATGAGGAAAAGATCGTTACTATGTGAGGGAGAAGACAGCCAGGTTTCGAAAGGAAAACATACGCCCAGCTAGTGTGAAGATAAAATGACCAAAGCTGGCTCATCTTTTGCGTGAGTGACCCGCATTTGATGAGGATTGCTGCGAGATTCCTACGAAAAATAATTTGACCGTAGACGCAAAGCGGGAGTACAAGTGTGGGATAATGAAAGTGACCGTTAACTTTTTAGTGAATATAGGGTTTTCATCATCAATCTTGGTTTTCTTAATCCAGCTCTTGTCATGCGGGTGGGTCAGTTGAGTTTAAAAAGCAAGAAGATATAGGTTGTGCAAGCCCCAAACCGATGGACTAATGCAGTTTCACTGGAGGTCAATCTCGTGAATGTTTCCACTACCCTTGAGGAGAAGGGAGTATTACAGGAGATCGCTCAACCACATGGCTATTACGCTTCGACACCGTAGCGACAGGGAGAATCGCCTTTGTTCTCACCAATCAATATATTAGATAAAGATAGGAGTTTCAGATCGGCACTAGGCACCATCCAAGGTTCTTTCAACCATCCAGAGTCCTCTCAAGCCGGTAAAT